>PVKH010041077.1:0-10991 GCA_004027955.1 Chaetophractus vellerosus
CCCATGGCGGCTTGCCATTCTCAAGGCGGTCTGCCCGCTAGGAGAGGTCCCCGGGAACCGAACCCAGGGCCTCCCATGTGGTTTCCCAGCGAGCTCTTTATCCACTGAGCTATCTAGCCGGGCCCAGGTGGTGGATTCTTAAAAGAGATAAGAGGAAGCCTGAGATGGACGACTGAAGCTTAATGTATGTAGAAGTTGTAATTAACTTTACTGTAAAAGTGTGGAAATGTTTAGAGTTGATGGTGACATATTATAGTGAGTAACAGCTGGTTTATAAATGGGAATGTGGCTGGAAAGGGTAGTCCAGGGATGTAAATGTCATTTTTTTTTAAGATTTTATTTTTATTATACACCCCCCCCCTTTTTTTTGTTTGTTCTTGCTGTGTTCATTTTTTCTCTGCATTCCTCTGTGTTTGCTTGTCTCCCCCTGCTGGGGCAACATGCTGAGTCAGCCCACCGGCGCGGCGGCCCGCCTGCTCCTGGGGGCTCGCCCTTGCTCACTGGGGATTGCCTTTGCCAGCGGGTTTGCCTTTTTGCCCACCCGCAGGGGCTTGCCTTTGCCTGCGGCAGCGTGCCCCGCCCATGTTGGCTTGCCTTCTCGAGGCGGTCCGCCCAGTTGAGGAGGCCCGGGGACCAAACCCAGGGCCTCCCATGTGGTAAACCGGCGCCCTACCAACTGGGCTATACAGCCAGCCCCTGTAAATGTTATTTGAAAAAAAAAGCTGGAGAGAAATCTAGGGACTGAATAATACAGTAAACCCAGAGTTGGATGAGAATGGTGGTTGATGGTACAGATGTAAGAGTGTCCTTTGTGAGCTAGAGCAGATTTATGTCGCTATTGCAGGGTGGTAGGGATATGGAAAAGTATGGGAAGAACACAGTGACCTACGGTCTGTGGCTAACAGCAATGCAATAGTATTCATGCATCTATGCCAAAGAAGTACCGTGTTGATAATGGTGAAGTATGGAAAAAGTATGCCAAATGTACGTTATGGACCACGGTTAGTGGTAATAGACTAATGATATTATCTTACAGCCTGTAACTAATGTTCCCCACGGTGTGGTGTGTTGATGGAGGGGTGATGTATGGGAATTTTGTACATGAGCATGATTGTTTAGTAAGTTCACAACTTCTGTAATAAAAATATATTTTAAAAAATAATAATGGTTTGGTTGGGGGAAAATACATGAAATGTATGATATGGATTACAATTAGTTGTAAGATTTTGATGCAATTCTTTCATAATTTGTAACAGATATTTCACAACAATGCAATGTTTTGGTGGTGGGTTGGTGTACAGGACCCCTGTATAATGTTATGCTTGTTTGCTTTGTAAGTTCACCACTTTTACTATACGCTTTTTGTCTATGTATGTTCACGTATGAATGATATAAAAAAAATAATAGGGAGTTTGGGGGGAAATATACCAAATTTAAGATACTTTGGTTAGTAGTAATATTTTGAGGATGCTGTTTCATCATTTGTTAAAAATGTTTCACAACAATGCAAGATATTGGTGGTAGGGTGAGGTATAAAAGCGTATGATGTTACGCATATTTGTTTTGTAAATTCGTAACTTTTAAGAATTTACACTTATTGTTTATTATTATGTATGACTGATATTCTTCAATAATTTTAAAAAATAACATAAAAAGAGGGTACACCTTAAGGATTTAGTGTGCAAAAACCTCTGGAAGAAATCTAGTTTTGGTAAACTGCAACTGTGGGCACGTGTTTTATTTTATTCTGACAGGCATTTTCTTTTTCTTTTTTGTATTTCTTTCAGAGTAAGCGAGGAAAAGGAAGTAACAGAAGAACGACTAAAAGCTGAGCAGGAATCATTTGAGAAGAAGATCAGACAGTTGGAAGAACAGAATGAACTTATCATCAGAGAAAGGGAAGATATCCTTTTTGAAAGTCCTCTTTTTTTAACGTGCAGAAAATTTGACTCTTTCATGGAGAAAATGTAAACTCTAGTGAAATAATTGTTCTAATTTATAACGGGGAATAAATCTGCATGTGCTGCCATATCTAGGCAATCAGAACAACACTTAACAGCATGTGCTGTTGCTTCCTTTGTGCTTGATACGGTCATCCAGCTGTTCTGTTCCTGATATTATGCCATGAAGCACATATTGTTCAACTAAAAAAGACAATAAGAAATTTGGGCATTAAAATGTAGTTTTGGAATTTATTATTAAATTCTGTTCCACTGCTGCAATTGAGCCTGAAACCTTCTCATATTTGCATTCTTTCTAGCTAAAGAATTTTTTAGTCCTAAGAATTTTTACTTTGAAATCATAAAAAAATATTATTATGCATTTGTAAATGTTGTAATTGACAAGTGTTTACACTGCAACATAAAATCACCAAACCATTTTCATGGAGAAGAAAACTGTTGGGTTTAGAACTAGAGAAAAAACATATTTTGTATTGTTTGTGAGAAAGTGAAAACAGGTATTTTAACTTAAAGAATTGTACTTTAATGGGTATGTGAGTTAAGCATATTTCTGAAGTTTCTTTTGAATGGGTAGAAATACATATCTTTGGGTGCTTTATGCCGTGTCATTGATATAGAAGAGAAGTAACTGTACCTAAGGTTAGTGTGATAGAACTGCCAGCCACACTAACGTGTGAATGTTCAAAGGAACCATTCCATTATTGTCAGTATCAACTTGATTGTTAATAATTATTTAGAAGATTCTCCATGTTAAAAAAATTATATTTTGACAGTAACTACATCTATGTGAATACCAGGGAAATTGAATAATTAGGGGGGAAAAGCACAAGAACATAACTATAAAAAAATGTGTTCTGAACGTATATTTTCAATCAATTGAGATTGCATGATGTGAAATTAATATAATAAGAATTTTCTGGCTTGATTTGTTGAATAGAACATTAATAAGGTTTTGTTTTTAGCCCCATAATTCTAAAAGGAGTAGTTTTTCTTTTTTTTCCCCTATATCATTTAACATTTGGATAATCATCTTGGGCTTTCCCTTTTCTTTGCCCTCTTTGACTTGTTTACCCTATGTTGTTAACCCACAGGCTAGACCCTCGTATTTGCTTTTGTGTCTGTCTTCCTGCTACTTTTCTCTTGAGGTTGAAGTAATGCTGTTTAGTCAGAATTCACCCACAAACTGTGTTCAGCCAGTTTTACTCTTGTACTTCTCACAAATAGTAGTGATTTGGGCCCCTAGCCCTTTAAAAAAAAAAAAAAAAGATTGTAAGGAATGCTTTCATTTGTAACAAAAAAAACTCGATTTATGCAGTTTATTGTTTTCTCATATAGTAACTCTGGAGATTGGTGGCCTCTGGCATTGATTCAGTAGCTTGAAGTTTTCAGGGCTGGCATCTCTACAATTCTCTTAGCTTTTTCTAATGTTTGCAAATGGTTTTTTCAATTCCAGACATCACATTTACATTAAGGCAGGAAGAAAAGGGGAAGAGATCATAGCAATTGTGGTCTCCCCACCATTTTTTAAAAATGTAATACCTTTCTCAGAATCCCCTTGCCCCTTGCATTCTTTCATATATTTGTTGTTCTGACCTTTATTACATGGCCATCCTGACCTGTAAGGGAGGCTGAGAAAGTGAGCATTTAGATTTTCCTACTTTTATAGTGGAAGACAGCAAGGGAAAAGAGAATTAGGAATGAAGTCAGCCTCCAAATCTATCTGACAAGTGGAGTTAGGGAAATAGAATTTGCTTTTGTGTAGTGAGGAGGTGGTGATACTTTGACCTTCCTAGGATAAAAGATATATATACCATTCTGTGGAGGTGAGTTAAGGAAAGAAGGTGAGAGAGGTAGGTAGTACACAATTTTAGAACACCTGGCCACAAGGTATTAATAGAGGCTCTGTTTGTCTGATGATGTGCTTAGCAAAAATATTTGTTTATCTGCGAAAGTAGAATCTGATTTCATTAGATTGTTTTTTGCAGCATTCTTTGGATCAAGCTTAATCTATTCACTGCTGAAACAGTTTAAACTCATGGTCATGAATGTAGTCCTCTCCAAGCCTAATATTAAGATATTAAAGGTGATATAGTAATAATATTTATAAGTTTTTCCCATGATTTAGCTCTAGGGTCAGGAAATTACTGATTTGGGGCTAAATCTAGTCTATGGCTGCTTTTGTGCTCCACTTGCAGAGTTGAGTATTTGCTACAGAGACCCTGTAGCCAACATACCCTAAAATATTTACTATTTGTTCCTTTACAGAAAATGTTTGCTGATCCCTAATTTAGTGTATTGCTAAAAAGGAAGGGAAAAGGCATGTGAATAAAGTCAGACACTTGGACATGTGACATACTTAAACTTATTTTCTATTATGATAGAGGGGATTTAACTAAAGCATTTATTCTTCTTGTGAGTGAGGATTGGAGTAAATATTGACCAATATCAAAAATTAAAATGGTTTAGTTGGTGTAATTAATTTTCCTTCTCCTTTACTTCTTTGATTTGATATACAGATTATTTTTAAGGTTAAAAAATCATAGGTGGTGTCTAAAGAACTTTATTGTCCAAGAGGGGAGAAAGGAAGATATGATAAAAAACAATGACATACATGTTTTTTTTTCACAAATCAATTTTATTGATACATATTAACAGAGCATAAATCCATCCAAAGTGTACAATCAGTGGTATTCAGTATAATCACAGTTGTGCATTCATCACTACATTCATTTTTACAGCATTTTCATTATTCCAGTAATAATATTAAAGAAACAAAAAACGAACAAAGATAAACTCATCACCTCTCAATCTCGCTATGCTTCCCGTCAAACATAGCTACTATTCTGTTTCCGTCTCTCTAGTTTATTTGTATTATATTTTGTAAAAACAGTTTTATATATGCAGTATCACCCATATTTGTATTTTACATGAGGTTTCACTGTGTTATACAGTTCCATGTTACATGTTTTAGCTTTCCTTCTAGAACTATACGTGAGCTTAGACTTAAGCTTTCAACTACTGACATACCCATATAATACCTCTGCTAGTTACATTTTATTTCCAAAGAATTACAACCTTTTGTTTTTTTAACCAATTCTGCACAGATTAAACTTCAGCTTTCCATTCTTTACACTCACTGTATTTCCTGGTGACCTGTATTCTAATTATTAACTACATGAGTTTACATAATATGTGTAGTTCATAATAGTGCAATCATACAGTATTTGTCTTTTTGTTTCTGGCTTGCTTCACTCAACATAATGTTCTCCAGGTGCATCCATGTTGTCATAGGCTTCACAACTTCATTTCATCTTACCATTGCATAATATTCCATTATGTGTATACACCACAATTTGTTTATTAACTCATCGGTTGAGGGACACCTGGGTTGTTTCCAACTTCTGGCAATCATGAATAATGCCACTGTGAACATCAGTGTGCAGATCTCTGTTTGTGTCACTGCTCTCAGTTCTTCCGGGTATATACCTAATAATGGTATTGCTGGGTCACATGGCGAGTCTATGTTCAATTTTCTGAGGAACTACCAAGCAGAATGTAGTCTGTACCATTCTTCATTCCCACCAACAGTGAATAAGTGATCCCATCTCTGCACTCCTCTCCAACACTTAAAGTTTTTCAACTTTTTAATAGTGGCCAGTCTAATAGGTATAAAATGATATCTCATTGTAGTTTTGATTTGCGTTTCCTTAATTGCTAGTGATGTTGAACAGTTTTTCTTGTGCTTTTTTTGCCATTTGTATTTCTTCTTTGGACAATTGTCTTTTCAAGTCTTTTGCCCCTTGAATCGACTGCCTTTTCACCCTTTTTACAGAGTCCTTTGAGGTCCAAGGGTGTTTAATTTTGAGAATGTCCCATTTATCTATTTTTTCCTTTTGTTGTTCATGCTTTGGTGTAAGGTTTAAGAAACTACAGCCCACAGAAGATCTTGAAGATGTTTTCCTACATTTTCTTCTATTAGTTTTAAAGTTGTAGCTTTTTTATTTAGGTCCTTGATCCATTTTGAGTTAATTTTTATGCAAAGTGTGAGATAGGGGTCCTCTTTCTTTTGGATATGGCTATCCAGTTCTCCTGATACCATTTGCTGAATCTTCTGTTCTGGCCCAGTTGAGAGGGCTTGAAAGCCTTGTCAAAAATCTCTTGATTGTAGATGGGAGAGTCTGTTTCTGAGTTCTCGATTTGGCTCCATTGGTCAATTTGTCTGTCTTTATGACAGTACCATGCTGTTTTTACTACTTTAGCTGAGTAATATGCTTTGAAATCAGGAATGAGCGTCCTCTAACTTCGTTCTTTTTAAAGACATTTTCGGCTAATTGAGGCCCATTGCCTTTCTAAATAAATGGGATAATTGGCTTTGCCATATCTGCAAAAAAGGCTGTTGGGATTTTTATTGGGACTGCGTTGAATCTGTAAAACAGTGAGGGTAGAATTGACATTTTAATGATATTTAGTCCTCTAATCCATGAACATGGAATGTCTTTCCATTTATTTAAGTCTCCTTTGGTTTCTTTTAGCAATGTTTTGTAGTTTTCTGAATACAAGTCCTTGATGGCTGTCCTTGGTTAAGTTTATTCGTAAATATTTGATTCTTTTAGTTGCTATTATAAATGGAATTTTCTTCTGATTTCCTCCTTAGATTGCACCGCAGTAGTGTATAGAAATGCATTTGATTTTTGCATATTAGTCTTGTATCCTGCCACTTTGGTGAACTTGTCTGTTAGTTCTAGTAGCTTTGTTGTGGATTTTTCAGGATTTTCTAGATATAGGATCATATCATCAGTGAATAGTGAAAGTTTTACTTCTTCCTTTCCTATTTGGGTGCTTTTTATTTCTTTGTCTAGCCTAATTGCTCTAGCTAGAACTTCTAGTGCAATACTGAATAACAGTAGTAACAGTGGGCACCCTTGTCTTGTTCCTGATCTAAACAGGAAAGCTTTCAGTCTTCCACCATTTAGTACAATGTTAACTGTAGGTTTTTCATACATGCACTTTACAATACTGTGAAAACTTCATTCTAGTCCTATCTTTTGGAGTGTTTTTATCAAGAAAGGATGCTGTATTTTGTCAAATGCCTTTTCTGCATCAATTGAGAGGATCATGTGGTTTTTCTCTTTCAATTTTTCAATATGACTTATTACACTAATGTATTTTCTTGTGTTGAAGCGCCCTTGCATACCTGGGATTAAACCCACTTGACTGTGATGTATAATTCTTTCACTGTGCTTTTGGATTCAGTTTGCAAGTGTTTTGTTGAGGATTTTTGCATTTATATTCCTTAGGGATATTCATCTGTAATTTTCTTTTTTCATAGTATCTTTATCTAATTTTAGTATTAGGGTGATGTTGGCTTCATAGAATGAGTTTGGTAGTGTTCTTACCTGTTCAAGTTTTTGGAAGAGCTTGAGCAAGATTGGTATTAGATTGGCTTTGAATGATTGGTAGATTTCACCTGTGAAGCCATCTTATCCTGGGCATTTCATCTTTGTGAGGTTTTTGATGACTGTTTCAGTCTCTTCACTTGTGATTGGTTTGTTGAGGTCTTCTATTTCTTCTAGGGTCAGTGTAGGTGGTTCACGTGTTTCTAGGAATTTGTCTTATCTTGTCTACATTGTATAGATTTTTGGCATATAGTTCATAATATCTTCTTATGATCTTTTTTATTTCTGTGGGGTCAGTGGTAATGTCCCCCCTCTCATTTTTTATTTTATTTATTTGTGTCTCTCTTTTTTTATTTTTCAGTCCATCTAGGGGTTTGTCTGTTTTGTTGATCTGCTCAAAGAACCAACTTTTGCTTTTGTTGATTCTCTCTATTGTTATTTTGTTCTCGATTCATTTATTTCTGCTCTGATCTTTACTATTTCTTTCCTTTGGCTTGGGTTGGAATTAGTTTGCTGTTCTTTTTCTAGTTCCTCTAGATATGCAGTTAGAACTTCAATTTTAGCTCTTTCTTCTTTTTTAATGTATGCATCGAGAGCTATAACTTTCCCTCTCAGTTCTGTCTTTGCGGTGAACCATAGGTTGTTATATATTGTCTTCTCATTTTCATTCATCTCAAGATATTTGCTGAATTCTCTTGCAATTTCTTCTTTGACTCACTGATTATTTAAGAGTGTGTTGTTTAATTCCACGTATTTATGAATTTTCCCTTTTTCTGTCCATTATTTATTTTGAGATTCATTCTGTTATGATCAGAGAAAACATTTTTGTATAATTCCAATCTTTTCAAATTTATCGATTGTTGTCTTGTGACCCAACATATGGTCTATCTTGGAGAAGAATCCATGAGCGTTTGAAAAGAATGCATGTCCTGCAGTTTTGGGGTTCAGTGCTCTCTATAGGTGCCTGTTGGGTCTAGTTCATTTATCATATTATTCAAACTATGTGTCTTTATTTTTCCACTGTCCAGATGTTCTATCCAATACAGAGAGTGGTATATTGAAATCTCCAACTATTATTATAGAGATATCTATTTCTCCCTTCAGCTTTGCCAGTGTATCTTGGGGCACTAGGGTCGGGTGCATAAAAATTTAGTATAGTTATTTTTTCTTGGTGAATTGCCCCTTTTATTAATATATTATGACCTTCTTTGTCCCTTATATCAGCTTTACATTTAAAATCTATTTTTGTCTGATATTAGTATCGGTGCTCCAGCTCTTTTTTGGTTGCTGTTTGCATAGAATATTTTTTTTTAAACTTTCACTTTTAACTTGGTTGTGTCCTTATGTCTGAGGTAAGTCTCTTGTAGACAGCATATACGTGGCTCATTTTTAAAAATCCATTCTATCAATCTATGTCTTTTGATTGGGGAGTTCAAGCCATTAACATTCAATGTTAAAAGGCATTACTTCCTTCATCTATTTTGTTCTTTGGCCCTCTGTTGTCATACCTTACTATTGTCTGTCTTTTTACCCTTTAATTTACCCTTCTTAAAAATCTTCATTTCTACACACTACTCCAAGTCTCTCGCCCCCTTTTTTTTTCTTCAAGACTGCAGCATTCCCTTTAGTATCTCTTGTAATTCTGGTCTTGTAGTAGCATAGTCCATCAGTTTTTGTTTGTCTGTGAAGACTTTGAACTCACTCTCATTTTTGAAGGAGAGCTTTGCTGGATACAGAATTCTTGGCTGGCAGTTTTTCTCTTTCAGTATCTTAAATGCATCTACCACTTTCTTCTTGCCTCCATAGTTTCTGATGCAAGGTCTACACTTAATCTTATTGAGGTTCCCTTGTATGTGATGCTTTGCTTTTCTCTTGCAGCTCTCGGGATCCTTTCTTTTTCTCTGTTATTTTTCATTTTGAATAGTATATATCTCAGAGTAGGTATCTTTGGATTTATTCTGTTTGGAGTGCATTATCCTTCTTGGATATTGACTTTATGTCTTTCATAAGGTTTGGGAAGTTTTTGGTCATTATTTTCTCAAATGTTCTTTCTGCCCCTTTTCTATTCTCTTCTCCTTCTGGGACACTGATAATGCACATTTGTGCATTTCACATTGTCATTCAATTCCCTGAGACTCTGTTCCATTTCTTCCATTCTCTTCTCTTTCTGTTCTCTTTTCTTTTCCGGTTCAGATGTTCTGTCTTTGAAATCACTGTCTTCAGGCAATTCAATTCTGCTCTTATTTGCCTCTAATGTATTTTTTTTTAGGAAGTACCAGGTTTTGAACCCAGGACCTTATACTTTGGAAGCAGGCACTCAACCACCAAGCTACATCTGCTCCCCTCTAATGTATTTTTTAATCTCATCCATCGTGTCTTTCATTCCCCTAAGTTCTGTTACTTCTCTTTGTAGGCTTTCAAATGGTTCTTTATGCACAGCCAGTGTCTTCTTAATATCCTTTTTCTCTTTATTCATATTTTCTTTCAGTTCATTGAATTGATTTAGGAGAGTTGTGTGATTATTGTTGATTAATAGTCTTAAATCCTGTATCTCTTCAGGATTTAAGACATTTAAGGATATTTGGTTTGTTCCTTTGGCTGGTCTATCTCTTCCTGTATCATAGTATGGCTTGTAATTGTTTGCTGATGTCTATACATCTGAATATGTTGGTGAATTTACTCTGATGGCCAGTTTCTTTCTCTTGCCTATTTTTTAAAATTCTTCCCTGCCCCCAAGATGGCTCCCTCCTCTGTTGCTCATTGTTTTTGCTCATTGGTTTTGCTCTTTGTTTGCACTTGTTGTTTTTGCTCATTGTTTGCTTGTGTATTTTTGCTCGTTGTCTGCTTTTTTCTTTGGGAGGCATTGGGAACTGAATTTGGAACCTCCAGTGTGGAAGGTGGGTGCTAACTGCTTGAGCCTCATCCACTCCTCTTGCTTATTGTTTTTTTTTTCACAGCTCTTCTTTGATATTTGGTTCAGCTTATTCTAAGTCTTTAAAAGTGTCCAGTTTAAATTATCAGAATCAGGTCAGGGACTCACTAATGGGGATCCAATAAAGAAAGTCCGTAAAGCAGATTTTCTCCATGCATTTTCCAGACTGGCCAACAGATGGCACTCGTCAGTGTACCTTTCCACAGAGGTGTGAAGCTCTGCTTTCCTGTGTTTTGGTATGGCCAGAGCCAAGATTCAAAGTGGGCTGTGCCGGCCAAATTCACTGTAGAGAAGTCCTCCTACTCCCCTCCCTTTTCCCTTGTAACAGCTGACAGGGAGGAAGATGTTTATTCCCCTCTCAGTCGGTTGCAGTGAGCCAGGGGTTTTATCCCAGCTTAATATCATGGGGATGGGGGTTGGGAGCCCTTCCTGCCGCTGCAAGGTTTTGGTAACTTACGTTTGTTGTTTCAGATTCTTCGTCTCTCTGTCCCTTGTCCTCCTTGAGAGTTAACTGTCTTGGTCTTCTGACCCCCAGAGCAGGTCCTTTAGACATCTTTTGGCCCTTTCTCTGTTGTTTTTGTGAGAGAGTTGAACCCTGGCTGCCTACTCTGATGCCATGTTTCCAGAACTCAGCATACATGGTTTTAATTCCAAGTAGATTCTCAGGTGTAAGTCTTCTTTAGTAGAATAAACCTGTCAAAG
>PVKH010041078.1:0-10986 GCA_004027955.1 Chaetophractus vellerosus
AGCAACCAGCATTTTAATGAGCTGGAAACTCTGCTGCCATTTGAAGGGCCGGGGTGTGTGTAACCGGGAGAGGAAAATGTCAGGGACACCAAGATTTTTGTTCTTAAATGTCTGAGGGCTTTTGGAGGGAGAGGGATCTGATTCTTTTGGTGTAGCTTTGGAAAGGTGGAAGTGGAAGTTCTGAGAGATGTATTTTGCACTTACATAAAAAGCATCTTGAAGTTCTTCTACCTGCAGCAAACTGGCCCTTCTTAGAGTAGGGAGGGTGTCCAGCTGTGGCTGCTGGGGTCCTGAAGGGTCCTGGGAGGAGGAGGTGGATGACTTGTCCACATCCTTCCAATCCTGCTAATCCTCATTGTCTTCTCTGTTGTGAAGAAAGAAAGAAAAAAAGGTATTATTGGGCATGCTCAAATTATTAAAAAATTTTTTCTCTCTTAAACAGCAATCATACATAGATTTTGGTTTCCTTTCCTGGATATTCGAACATGCATGGTTTTCTCTGTGTAGTAGGTTATTGCTCTCTATTAGGATAATTATGTGTATGCGTAACTGCTTTCAATTTTATGTCTGGTATTCTTTCTGTGATGTTCAGTACTTCCCTGGTCTTTTTAATCTAAGTAGACCATTGGGCAAATATCTCCAGGGATCAGAACTTGGAGACTCCTAGATCTTTAAGTTGTAACTAATAGCTCATAGTCAAGTACCTTATAATTATAGTTTAGATGATCTTCTATGTGTATCATTTTTCACAGACCCACAAAGGAACAAATTTGTATTTTTCTGCCCAATCAAAATTTCATGAGATTTCTTGCATTTGATTCTGTTATGCTTTTTTTATTATTATTATCTTGTGCAACTATGTATGTGTAGACCTAGGGGAAAACTTAGTAAGTTGGATATTGAGCAATAAACCTACTGTAATTACCATGGTTGAGATTTCTTCTATTGAGAAGCAAGGATTTAGGTACTCAATCATTTTAAGTAACTATTGAGGACCAAGAAATTAGGTCCTAAGTCATTTTAAGTGCCCGATGATCTTCTAAAATGCATTCCTATCTTTCATCCTTACTGCTACCACCCTTGTTCCAACACAGTCATCCCTCACCTCGACCCATGCAGATGCCTCCACTTTGGCCCCAAAAGCAGACTTCCCAGAATCAACCTGGGTTGCAGGGAAAGAAGGTTTGGAGATTGCGCTTTGGACAGATTTTAAGGTACTGATTAGGAATGTGCCTAAGAAATCACTGGATTACACTGTCCTTGAAACAGTACCTGCTACAGATAACATGTGCTTTTATTGACATTATCTTTTGACGATAGCATGTACAGACTTGATCTCTTTCTCATCTGTGTGTGCCCTTTTCTCTGTGTGGAACTTCTGTCCATCTGGAAAGCACCGATATCATCTGTCATCCATCTATCTGAAGTCACATCTACAAAACATCTTCACGGCAACAGCTAGACTAGAGTTTGACCAAACAACTGGGTACCATCGTCTAGCCAAGCTGACACAGAAAATTAACCATCACAACCAGTGTTCTTTCATGATTGAAAGGTGTGTTTGTGTGTTGAGGGTGGGAAGTTGAAAATGTAGGGAAACTGGTTTTCCTCTCAAAAATTTGTATGTTGATGAAATACATGATTATAATTATGTTTCTCACATTTTTAATAATCTGATATAGGAAATGGGAAAAGTAGTCATCTGTTCAAAGAGTTTAAAGGAAATTTTCTAAATGAGATACATAATAGATGCAAAACCTCCAATTAAATTGCTCAAAAATAAAATATTTAATAACTGCCAAGTGTAAGGCAGCTGCTGCCGGGTCAGCATTCTGAGCAGGGGAAATTGGGCTCCATCCAAATACTGCTTGTACCCTTTTGCATTATAAGAAGTAATTTATTTCCATTAGCATGCATGAATATTAGTTGCCAAAGTGTCTAAGGGCCACGCTAATGGGTCAAAATGCTGCAATAAGCAGCCTGTGCCTTGAGTGAGTGGGGCAGGTTTAAATCACCTTTTAAATCTGGGACTCTCAACCGTGGCTGAAGTCAGAATCACCTGGAACCCTGTAGCCCTGCTGATGCCCAGGCCACGCCCCAGGCCGCATGGGCCAGGCTCTCCGGGGAGGACCAGGCGTGAGCGTTTCCCAGAGCTTGCCCTGATCGCTGCGTGCAGCCAGGGTAGCAACTCATTCCTAAATGATGAGGCTGTGGCTGCGCCTCGTCTCTCAGGTGTGGAGGTTGCAGAGGGCTGTGGAAGGTGGGGTTGGGGACACTTGTGCAGGCTGGGGCACTGCTTTGTGTGGGGGGCGGGAGCTGCCCCATTTGCAAGCTGCGGTGGCAGGGACTACCTCTTCCTTCTGGCGCCTGCTCGCGATGTCCGTGGGAGCGCCACAGCTTCTGCCAAAGGATGCGGAAGCTCTCTATGACCTGACCCTGTGAACACGGACGTTGACTTTCCCGGTTCCACAGCAAATCGTGAACATCTTATTCAGGCTTCCCGTGCTGTAAAGTTACCAGTTAGAAATGGCGATGAGTGGAACATCGTCTACAGAATATTGCATATGGGTGTGTATGTATGATGATTGTATAAGGAAGAGAGTAGAAGGAAATACACCAAAATGCTAAGTATCTCAAAAAAAAAAAAAGAAAGTAGGTGCATATATATTTTAGTTATAATGAGATGTGATGAGAGCTACTAGGAATTCAGCTTGAGGAATTAAATAGTGGCTTAAGGATTTTTAAAAAAATCTACCATTTTAATTTAACTCTCCTTTCTGACAGTAAATAATATAACTTCTTCAGAGTGATAAGATCCAAATATGGCATACAATTGCTCTTTTCTTTTCAGCACGCAGGCTCCTTTTCAGTGAAAACAGGGACAGCAGGAAGATCTCGAGTAGTATAAGAAAATAATTTGGTGCTTTTCTGAAAGCAAGCTGCCATAAAAACTTACTTAGGAATTCTAATAGAGACTGCATCTGGGCTATTGTGGTGGTATACTATCAGGTCATTTTTCCTGTCCTGTCTTTTTTTTCCTGGTCTCAGTCTGGTGCATAAATAAATCACCTGGGGTACAAATGCTAGGGAGGATATAGTCTTTCACATTTAGCTGCTTGGTTTCAACCAGTTCCCAAAGAGCCCTGGGAACTTCTAGTCCGGGGCTCAGGGGACGTGAGGTCTTCACTGGAAACCAGCTCTGGCTCGTTGATGTCTAAGAGAAGCTTGACCCTCGCCTGGGCGTTTGCAGTAGGGAGTGGTAAGTGAATAGCAGGAGCAGGAGAGAGTGGAGATCTGCCTTGCAGGGAGAGGTGGCTTCCGAAAAAGGAAAACCAAGGCGAAGGGGAGAGAGGGCCAAGGTAAACAGAGGAAGACAAACACAGTGACCAAAGAAAAGGTGAAGGGGCCGGCTGGATAGCCCAGTGGATAGGGCGCCGGCATACCACATGGGAGGCCCCGGGTTCGATTCCCGGGGACCTCTCCTAGCGGGCAGACCGCCTTGAGAATGGCAAGCCGCCATGGGCAGGCCAGAGCCGCCGTGGGCAGGGCAAAAAGCTGCCACGGACAGGGCAAAAGCCGCCACGGGCAGGGCAGTTCGCCCGCGAATGGAGCGCAGCCAGCCACCCGCGAACTGAAGCAAGAGCCGGCCGTGAATAGAAGCAGAAGCTGCCCACAAGTGGGGAAAGCCGCGCCTGCGCAGTGACCAGTCTCAGCGTGTCGCTGCAGCGGGGGGGAAGGGGAGATATGTAATAAAATAAATAAATCTTTAAAAAAAAACAACAACAACAAAGAAAAGGTGAAGAGTCCAGGCAAAACGAAACGAATTCGCTGGCAGGAGCAGTAGCGAGAGGTCAGAAGTCATCTGATTCCCCTGCAAGCAGTTTGTAAAATTTGCCCAGTGACTCGGGGCCTGGGAGATGTGGAAGCAGCAGACCCTATCTGGGAGTACTTCCGTGAACGTCCAGGGCCGAGACCTTCATCCTGGGAGAGCCCCAAGGCCCAGCCCAGTGCGGTGGCCCAGGCACCGGGGCTCCCGGGGTGTTTGGGGCAGGGAAGGGGTGTGGAGTGCAGCTGCCCCGTCCTGCAGGGCAACCATATTCGTTACCTTTTGAGAGCGACGGGGGCTCTACTAGAACTCACAGCGGGACCGCAGTCCTACCCTGGGACTGGCCCGGCAAGCCAGGAGGTATTAGGTGGGGCCTTCCGGCACCTCTGCAGGCCTTGCAGTGCCTCCTTGGATCCCCAGAATAGCGACGGCCAGTGTTGGCTGTTTCCATGTGACTGGGGACCTCGCTTGAAGATGTTCTTTAGAGATTTTTGTCAAGGCAGCAAAAGGGGCTGTTGAGAGAGTGGAAGCCATGGATTCCACGTCTCCTGTTTATCAAACAGGACAGGTTCAGGGACCTCGCGATGAGCAGTGGACTGTTCCTGCAGTGGGATCGAGGTGAGAAGGTGCCTTTGCTTCTGGGTGAGGGTGCACTGCTGCTCAGCCTCCTTTAGGACAGACACCACCTTTATGCTCATTGGACAGGTGGGGAGACCCGGAGGCCCACACCCAAGGCTCCCGAATGGCTTGCTGCACAGCGAAAGTGCAGACTTGGGCGGCCGGACTCCAGCCAGCTCCACCCTGCCCTGGCGGGAGGGACACCAAGGACATCCGTAATGCATGGTCAGCGCTGACCACGGCGTGACCGTCAGGTTTCAGCCCAGGCATCCCTGTGCCAGGGGCCTCACCGGCTGTTCAGCTCTCCCTGTCGTACCTTTCGCTGTGCCTTGTGGGCTTACCGTCCTAACACTTGCCGCCGGTGCATGTGCGTGGTGTGACTGCTTGCTTGCCTGTTCTCCCACGGGATCGAAAGCTTCCTGAGGGCAGGACCCGTGCCTGTTGGCTAAACCCTGTTCCCACTCACATGTGCAGAGTAGGGCCTTAATGCCCATCGGTTGAACTGGTCACGTGGTGCGTCGGACTGAGGCAGCTATGGGCTGTGCCCAGTCTCTGACGGCAGATTCCTTTGCGCACAGGTACACGTGCCACCTGGATTTTTAGTTCTTTAGTTTTTCTGCTTCTGGTTGTTCATGTACAGACAGAAACAAATGCTGAAGATCCAGGAGATACACAACTTCCTCAAAATTTTGTGGATGCCTTTGGCAAACACAACATTTTGGGCTTCTGGCTGCCTCTGAAAACTGATGTAGTGGGATATTTGCGGGACCTTTCCTTTGGGCCGAGTGCTACCTGGAAGACTCTTTTCTGTTATTCAGAAGCGTTTCCAATGGGTTGTTTTTGTTTGTTTGCTCATTGGTCTCTTCTGCTTCAGCAGTGTGAGTTAACAGTCACCTCCTACCCTCAGCTGCCTCCTCTGCTGGGATTTTCTGATAAAGCATTAGGCACCTCCTAGTGCACAGAGCAGCAGGCCCCTAGCAGTAGGTTTGCAAGGGGAGGGAGAGGGAGAGGGGCTGAAACCCCCCAGCACTGAGCTGGGAGATGGATAATGCCAGAATCCAACTCGGGCAAGTAAGTGCGGGGGAGGCATTTAGAAGTACGTGTTGGGATGTGTAAAGGCCCAAGAAAAACAAAATCTCTCCTTCTAATAATGAAAAGGGTTTTTTTTTTTTGCTGAAAACAGTTCCTGCCAAAATGATTGTGCAACCGCTCCTTGTAAACTTCCTGTGGGAATACCAGATGGTGGGAATGACTTCCTGGCCTCGCTCGGTGGGTGGTGGTGGCCATGTCCAGTCTTAGTGGTAGAAGGAGACTCTCGTGCCGTGCAGTGGCTGAGCAGCTGGGAGTGCCCGTCCTTCCCGATCGGGCCTGAAATCTCAGCCTCCCGCAGGCTCACCATGGGCTGCGGCCCCTGCACAGCCTCCCCTGACATCCCATCCCACGTAACCACGCCTTGCTTTACACTTCACGTTAGCATGCATTTCATTTGACCTTGGACTTCTGCAGCTCACGCTTGAGGATTATAAGCCTGTGAAGGGCTGGTGTGGACCCCTTTGACCTCTTCACAGGACCTTGCATAGACTGGAAACTCAAGGCTTGTCCAGTAAATGGGTGTGTGAGTGAGCGAGGGGGCGATTCCAGGTTCCAGAGAGCTGGCGTGACTGGGGATGAGGCAGGGGTGCGAAAGCTGTGAGGCGGTGAGGGGTCTTCTCCCCCATCCTCATCTCCGTGTGGCTGGCCTTTCAGATTTACCTACACCTCCCTTTTCATAATCATCTTGATCTGCCACAGTAAAAACCAAACCAAACTAAGCCCAAAACAAATAAATAAATAACAGCAAAAAACACAAACCAACAAAAAACCTTAACTTCCCTAGAGAGTGTGTGAGTAAGTGCACTCCTTAATTAAGACTAACAGATTCAATTTTATTTAGAAGGAAAAAAAGATACCAGCCTACTTCATTGTAGTCTGGTCGACTGCAGTTAAGGTCAGCACTTAAATCTGTCCGCAATAAAAAGATTCTTTAACAATGAACAGATTAATCTTGCCTATTCTCTCTAATATGTTATCCCCCCAAAAGGCATTTTAACCCCTCTCCCCCCGCCAGTGAACTGTTGAACCAAACGCAGTGGCAGCACGTACACTGGTGGAATGGACTCCGTGCTGGCAGAATCGTGTTTACACATCTGTTGTGTCAACAGAATTACAGATGCTCTCGGAAGATGTGTAAATTTGACCAGAGATGAGTGCACGTTTTGACTGGCGGTGAATTATTTGCTAGGCGTTACAAGTTGTTTGACAGAGGGCAGCGAGAGAAAAGGCCGCAGCTCTCAGGGCAGTTGATGAGGCCTGCTTCTGAGAGGCTTCCGTTGGCACCGCGGATCCTGGAGCTCCGTGGAGCTCCCTGGCGCTCACCCACCCCTTCTTAGATCCATCTGGGTTTCTGAATACAAGAAATGATGGCCATACGTGCCAAAAGGGAAAAAAATCCCCAACTGGCCCCTCTTACCAGGGTGAGTAACTATTTCTGCCAAACAAGTAGTGTGTTAAAAGCTGGGTTTCATTTGTTTTCATACCTATATTTTTTCTACGGGAAGCACAGTATAGTGTTTATTGTGTGTAGTTAAATTCCTTTTTACAGGAGGAATAACATTCTTTTTGATGAGGAATATGTATATTATGTGGTGCTAGACTTTTTTTTTTTTTGCCAGTAGTTCATTCCTTTTTTTTTTTTTTTTAAATTTCTCTCACTTTTTTAAACAAAGGATTAAATTAGTGTGCTCTTTTTTTTCTCTCTCTAAAAGATCAGGGCTCCTACGACAGTATTTTATCACACTTAAAATAGTTATTTTCTTAATATCATCAAATATCTTGTCAGTTTTCAAATTTTCAATTGTCTCACAAATGTCATGATTTTTTTAAAGTTTGTTTTCATCAGGATCCGAGTAAGGTCCATATATTGCAATTGATTATGTCTCTTAAGTCTCTTTAATATTTAATTTCTCCTCCATCCCCTCCCCCCCCAGAAATGTTTCTGTTGAAGAAACCAGATTATATTTCCTGTAGACTTTTCCAGAATCTGGATTTTGCTGCCTGCATCCCTAGAATGCTGCTTTCATACTCATTAATGTAGACAGAACACACACAAACGCTAGAGCGTTCCTCCAGCTGGGGTGCGAGCCATCTCCTCCTAAGCAGAACAGCCTCAAGCCTGAAGGAAGTCGCCATGGCCCTGGTTGCTAGAGAACGGCAGCCAGTAACGTCCAGGGGTGCCCGACACTTCCTGCCATTTCCGTGCGGTCAGCCTCACAGGCGCGAGGCCCCACGTCTTTGCAGGATGAGCAGATCTTCTTCCAAGTGGCTGCCAGGCCGTTCTTGGAACGGTGCTCGGTGGAAGCTAGTGCCAGTTAAAGGGGTGGATCCTTGGCTGGGGCTGGGAGGGGGCCTTTTTGTCAGGTTCTCCCAGTCACAGAGGGCATCTGTGGGCGCTGGTGCTTCCGCACGTCACTGAAGCTTAATGAAGACAGAGGCTTTGTCAATTAAATTAAAACTCAATAGAAGAGACAAAAGAAGGTGACATGTGCTTCAGCCACAATAAAAACTAGAGTAGGCTCTGCCAAAGCCTGGTCCAGAATCTCCTGACTAGCTCTTTCTAATGAAAATAAATTACTTCAGGTCTGAAACCAATTACATAAAATGAGTTTATAGAGATCTAAGTTTATGATTATAGACTCCTAAACCCAGTTTACCTTCAGGGAATATGATAGTTTCATGGAGAAAAATCATTTGCAATGGTGCTATAGAAATTTTACCATCATGTCCCTCTTCCGGTTCTAATGTGCGTCCCTTCCAGCCACATAATAAACTTAGGGTTAATTCTGACACATACTTTATATATCACATACTCTCTAGACATTGTTGACCAGATTTCTAGTGTTAGTACCATAACATTAAAAATAAATTAAGGTATAAACTAGACCCGATTTTAATTTGGAAAGTGAATAACACTTTTTGATATAGGTTGTGTTTGTATTTTAATAAGCACAATTATTTAGGAGCTGCTGTGCCCGGGGACAGAAGTGTTTGCTAGGCACTAGGAGATATAAATTGTGATTTATCTGCTTTTCTTGTGAATGGGTATGAAGGCCTCACTTAAGGCTGAACCTATTTACAGTATTTGCAGGGCTCCCTAATACCACTTGCTAAGCCACCATCAAAATGCTTGAAATTCTTCTCTAATAGGACAGTGGGATTCTTTTTTTTTTTTTTTTTTTTTTTGGCCTAGTCCATCTTGTGAGCAAGAATATTCATTTGTGAGGTTCAGATATTAGTGTCTTGTTAAGGCTTTCATCTGTGGCCATAAAGCAGAATGAAATAAATTGATTCTCTGTCCTCCCTCTTCTCACCACATAATCCTTTACCTCCATCATAGGCAGATAGGAGTAAAAATTAAATGATGGGTTTTGGTGGTTATAAGGCCTAGGTTCAAGTCTTGCTTCTGTTGCTGTACTAGCATTCTCACTATCACCAGTGACAGAAATGCTAACATAAATGCTTTTAAGTGAAAAGGAAAGGTATTGGGGTCACATAAGCGACAGGAGCAGAAGTAGAATTGCCCCCAGGCATTCTTCAGGGGTGTCTACAAGATGCAGGCTTGTTCCTCCATTCCCCGAGGTGTGGCTTCCCCTCTGCCAGCCACCAGCACCCCAGATCTCCGTCCGAGAAGAGTGACCAGCTAAGTAGATGGCTCTTGGTATTCTTCCTTCCGTTTCATTATTTCCTGGACTTTGTTTTCATATTTCCCTTCTCTTGGCCCTTTAAGTATCCCTCCTTTTTCCCAAGGCTGACTTTCCCCCTCTGCCGCAGATCCCAGCCCATCTGTCTCATCTGAGAATAAACAGATTGCCTCCATTAATTAGCCCTCCTTTTAAACCTCCATCTTTCCACTCACGTTCGGCACACCACCCCAAAACTCACAACCTTTATTTTCTGTGATCCCAATAAGGTATTGTCCTATTGAATGGTGTAGTGGCTTGGAGCTATGTACCCCAGAAAAAAACGTTCTCAAGCTTAATCCACTCCTATGGGTGTGGACCCATTGTCCATAGGTCCTTTGGATGAGGTTAATTCAGTTAGGGTGTGACCCAGCTGGCTCAGGACTGACTTACAGGGGAGGAAGAGAGAGAGAAAGCCAGAGGAAGCAGCCGGAAGCCGAGCGTCAACAGAACCCGGAAGAGAAGGGAGAAGCTAGGAGAGGCTGCCACGCACATCACCAGGCGACCGAAAAGCCCAGGACCAAGGACCACGGCAGCTGCCCCAGAATGCACAGGGAGGAAGCATCACCTTGAGGAGGCCTCGGTTTTGGTGTTCCAGCCTTAAAACCATGAGCCATATGTTCCCGTTGTTTAAGCCAACCCAGTGCACGCTATTTGCTTTGGAAGTCAGGAAACTAATACATGTAAACACCGTGAGCACGGCCCTTAGTAGATGTGAACCTTCTTCCTTTCTTTGCCAGTCCTCTGGAGAGTGGTCAGAGCTCATCCCCTCCCTTCCATCACCTCTCGTTCGGCACCTTGCATTCTGCTGGACTCGCTTCCTTGTCAGGGGCTTCTTTATTGTACTATAAAACCAAAAGATACTGATTTTGGGTCTTTAGAGGAGGAGCTCATCACGAATTATCCGTGTGGGCCCTGGATGACACCATGTCCTGAGAGAAAGGCAGATGGCGATTGGGCACACACTGGGGAGGCCCGTGTGGAGACAGTGGGGAATGATGCAGCCCGAGCTTCGGGAGGGCTCCTTTCCAGAGGCTTTGGAGGGAGCACGGCCCTGCTGACGCCCTAGTTTCAGACTTCTAGCATCCAGCACTGTGAGACAATAAATTCCCTTTGTTTTAAGCCACCCAGTATGTGGCACTTTGTTCCAGTGGCCCCAGGAAACTAGCACAGTCTCCGTTTAGCATTCTTGGCAAAATCACTGTCCAGAGATCTTGAACATGCCGGAGTAACCAGCACCGAGGTGAAGAGGCGGAAATTTACCGCACTCCAGACGACTCCTTGAGTCCCTTCCAGCCACTCCCTGCCCCCCAAAAGTACCCGCTATTCCGACTTTCAGCATCATCGTTTTGAATCTCCTATAAACAGGGTCTCCCAGTAGCTAATCTTTTCTATTTGGATTCTCTCTTAGCGATATGCTGGTGAGATTCACCCATGTTGTCACGTGTGGTTGTTAGTTTTTCTTTTTCGTTGTTGTGTAGTAGCATCATTGAAGCCGAGCACTTTATGCACTTTATTTATTTCTTCTCTTGTTTGTGGTTTACAGATAGTGCTGAACGTCCCTTCCGTGTCTTTTGTTGAGCATACGTCTGTTCCTGTTGGGTCTATAATGAGGAGTGAAATTCCTGGGCCATAGGTGCCTTCTCATTTCTCTCTGTACTCTCTGACTTGACAGTCTCATCTGCACTCACTGCTTCAACTGTCACCCATCGCTGACTCTCCAGGCTCTCCATGTGAGCCTGGCTTCTCTGCTGAGATTCAGAAGGA
>PVKH010041079.1:0-10991 GCA_004027955.1 Chaetophractus vellerosus
CTATAGAATCTGTGATGCCTCTGTTATATTGTAATGATATTCGGGGGCCGAGATACTCTAAGGCATCATTGTCTGGGGACTGGGCAGAAG
The DNA here is from genome assembly GCA_004027955.1 of Chaetophractus vellerosus. Classification (NCBI taxonomy): domain Eukaryota; kingdom Metazoa; phylum Chordata; class Mammalia; order Cingulata; family Chlamyphoridae; genus Chaetophractus; species Chaetophractus vellerosus. The sequence continues at coordinate 91 of PVKH010041079.1, forward strand.
GGAAGGTTTAGGGAGTCGCAGAGAACCCCCCACCACCTTCCTACTAGCCACTTACGTACACACGCTGCATGGCTGGGGTGCAGCATTGGGCATCTGGCCAATACTTTCTAAATTGTGCTTCCTGTCCACAAGCCGGAATGGAGAATCAATAATTATTTCCATCCACATCTTTACAAAATAGTCAACAGCCTGGAGGCTCAGCCAAGTCAATGACCCCAGTCCCTGCTCTTTTGTCCAGAATTCTGCTCTCTGGACTTTCTGTGTGTAAAGGGGCGTTTGAGTTGTAATGCGAAGGAACTCAGAGCTGGAAACAACCAGAATGAACAGAACATACCTAGAGGCAGTTATCTTGGGGTTTCAATCCCGGCGAAAGAGATTGAAACCAGATAACCCCCGGTGTGACTTTAGAGCCTCAGTTTCCTTATCTGCAAAACTAGGTAATAACGCCTAGCTTACAGGTGAGGGTTGAGTTTACCACTTCATGAAGGACTCTGGCAAAATGTCTGGTCCAAAGTGGGGGCTTGACTAAATGTTTGCCAAGCCTGAAGCTGGGTCTTTATGGGTGAGAGGAGCGCTTGCTTTTTGGGGGTGCCAGCTATTCTTCAGAACCACCTGCCTACACACTGCGCCCCACCTCTCCTTCCCTGGCTGAAGCCACCCAAGGTAGACCTTCACCTGGCAGATGTGCCCTGTCCCTGCCCACCTGCCCACCGTTCTTGCTCTTGGTCACCTGGAACAGGACCTTCTCTCTGGGGGAAAATATTATTGTTTTTTAGGCCACATGTTTGATCCTCCAGAGTCAATATTTGCCGAGATAAGCCCAGTAAGGTGTAGCCAGTAGGGTTGTTTATGACTCTGTCCCCATCCCCTTGGGTTCCGTCCCTTGTGGGCCACAGTGTGATGGGAGTGGGTGCATTTCAACAGCCAGTCGCTCCTATTGCTCACCCAGACTGCCTTGCAAGGACGCGGGAGTGGGGGGAGCCTGGGGTCAATTTGTTCCTGTCTGTGAATTCTCAGCCACTCTGAATGTTGGACAAGAATTTAACGTGACCTTCCAGAAAGCCGGCAGCCCGGACTCCTTCTTCCCTGGGCCTTTCCTATAACACACACCACAGGCCTGCCCCAGCCTTCCCCACTGGATTGTGAAGTCCCAGAGGACCTCCTCTATATGAATAAGATTTTCCATTTCTACCTCGCATAAAAATGACTGGATAGATTTTCCACCCAATTTGGAGAATTTATTACAAGTGGTTTGACTTAAAATAGAAGCTATGGGAATATGCACGGTTCCCTTTAGATTGGCCTGCAGAGGATGGGGGCACCCCAAGGGCTGGGTGGGTGACCATTCCCAAGGTGTGCATGAGAGGCCCACGTGACATCCGACTGGGAGACTCAATGCACATACTAAGAAAATGAGAGTAGGTGTGGCTCAGGATGTTGAGTGCCTGCCTCCCACATGGGAGGCCCAGGTTCTGTTCCCGGTGCCTCCTGAAGAAACAAAAACAAACAACAAGCAAAACATACGAAAAAGCCAACCCAGGGAAGCTGGTGTGGCTCAGTGGTTGAGCGCCGGCTTCCCACATATAAGGTCAGGTTTAATCCCTGGCCCCTGGTACTTATATGGACAGAGAACACACTTCAAATATGAGCCCCAAACCAAAAGTCACATGGATGTGCACTTCAAAGTTGCAACTGAGCTGCTTCTCATGTGGGCAACACTATATATAATTATCAGAGAGTAGCCGTCAGGGTTGATTTATTTAACCATGGTTAATAGTTTTCTGGAGAAACACTAGGGATGCTGGCCAGATAATAATAATAAAAATAACAGCAACAAAGGGAGGAAGAAGTTGAATAGGAAGGAGGAGAAGGAAGGAGAAGGAGAAGAGCAGTGGCATAGCTGAGTTGTCCACCAAGTGTCCAGCTCTTAGAAAAACTTATCCACAAAAATTGTCTCATTTACTTCACACAAAAAACCTATAAAGCAATTATTATCAACCCCACTTTCTAGATGAAGAAAGTGAAGCTCTAACAAGTTAAAGTGATTTGTCCAAAGTCCTACAGGTTACAGAAAGCAAGTACCTAATGAGGTTTTGCTGACTTTGATTTAATCGAGAAACTTCCAAAACATCCATTTTGCTAAACTCACCATTCTGCAGTGTAGACAGTCCAGCCTTCATTATCCTGCCTTTGCCATTTCCTTGATTACTCCTCTTTCCCCCTCTTGAGACAGTGGGACCATTTGCAGCCTCCTCATCAGAACACGCTAGGCCCTAGTGCCAGGTGGTTGAAGGAGACAGGATGACGGAGGCCTCTCTTAGCCAGTCAGGGCTGCGAGATTGACGTACACCTGCTCCGAAGTGCTTGGGGAGTTTTGAGACATTCAGGCATTTTGAGGACACTGACTATGTTCCAGATACTGCTTTGGTTGCTGAACAAAACAGACAACTCTGCCTGTTGTGGTGGAGCCTGCACGGGGAGGGAGCAGCAGGAATGCGGGACCTGTGAATGGCAGACACCATAGAAGGTAGCTTCCCTCCGCATCCTGTAAAGAAAATGCCATCCAGTTCCAGCCTGCCCTTTTCTTTTCCAAACACAAATCTGATCAACTCATACCCCTGCTCAAAACCCTTCAGTGGCTTGCCACCGCTCTTAGGATTATGACCCAAAGCCTTAGTCTGCAGCTTCCTGGGATCCCTGCCCGTCTCCAGATTCAATTTGCAGCAACTGGCCTCCCCCTAACCCTTCCCTGGCTCTTCCTGTCCCTTCCCTTTTTATTAGTTATCTCTTCCTTCCAATGCCTCCTAAGTCAGTACAGCCCCAAGAAGGTTTCTCTTCAGTACATCAAACCCCTTCCTACAAATTCTCCAAGTGCCATGGACCTCTGTGTAGCACTTCTGTCATTTATTTGTGCAAGAATCTGATGAATGTCTGTCTACCACACTAGACTGTAGGCTCCTTAAGGACAAGGGCTGTGTCTATTGCTCTTGCCACCGTGTTTCCAAACTTCACCAGGGCCTGGTATGATTCAATTTGTTAAATAAATGGGTGACCACTCCCTCCACTCCCTCCTTCCTGTGACCTCCTCATCTGATCAGTGCAAACCTCCTGTAGCAGTTTGGCAGTTTGATATAGTTATGAATTCCAAAAATAGATATTGGATTTTGCTTATAAACTGATCTGTTCATCTGGGCATGATTAAGTTATGATTAGGGCTTTCATTGGGCCATGTCAGCAGGGTGTTGAGCCCCGCCCCTTGGTGGGTGGGGTCTCAAAGATAAAAGACATGGCAAAGGACAGATTTGGAGGGTTTTGAGTTGGGAGTTTTTGATGTTGGAGTCTTGAGCTGGAGCCCAGGGAAATAACCATACAGAAGAGCTGGGTTGTGAGGTAGGAGAGAAGGCCCCAGGAAGAGATGAGCTGTTCGCCTGATAGTCTACAGCTGACCTTGTGGAGGAAACAGAGGAACTGAGCCTGGAGAGAAATGGAGCCCTGGGAATAGAGGAATCCAAGAAGCCTGAACCCTGGCAAACGTCGGCAGCCATCTTGCTCCAACATGTGGCAACAGACTTTGGTGAAGGAAGAAACTTATGCTTTATGGCCTGGTAACTGTAAGCTTCTACCCCAAATAAATACCCCTTTATAAAGACCAACAGATTTCTGGTATTTTGCATCAGCACCCCTTTGGCTGACTAATACACTTCCCTTTCCAAAAAGATGAAGAGGCAGGGACTTGAGACCTGTGAGCAGGTTGCCCGTGGTACCTAAACCTCCAATTGGGACCTGTGGTTTTATGGCATTAAGTGCACACTGTGGGGACAAAGACAGACTGTTTGACTTCAGATAGTCAGGATCAGATGGTCACTGTACCTGGGATGAAAAACACAAACCACTGTGGTATGAAATCCTGGAGAAAGAATGGGGCAAAATAACTTGCTAGTTGTGGCAGATTGAGGAAGATGATCTAGAAAAAAATATGTTCTTAATCTTAAGCCACATACTTGTGGGTGGGAACCCATTGTAAATAGGACCTTTTGAGGATGTCATTTTTAGTTAAGGTGTGGCCAACTGAATCAGGATGGGTCTTAATTCTATTCCTGGAGGCCTTTTAAAGAGAAAGCTATGGGGAGGAGACAGAAGCTGGACATTAAAGGAAACAGGAGAGGGAACTGGCTGTAGCTCAATTGGTAGGGCTCTGGTTTACCACGTGGGGGGCCCTGGGTTCGGTTCCTGGGGCCTCCTCGAGAAGGCAGGCTGCCATGGGCAGGGCAAGCTGCTGTGAAGCACGCAAGTTGCCGTGCGGTGAGCTGACTCGGCGGGATGCCGCAGCAGGGGGAGACAAGCAGACACAGAAGAAAACAAAAGCAATGAACACAACAAGAACAAGCAACAAGGGGGGGATATATAATAAATAAAAATTTTTAAAAAATAAAAAAATATTAAAAAAATAAAATAAAGGAAACAGGAGAGAAAGGAGGGGACATGGCTGTGTAACAGGAAAGTCAAGGAACCCAAGGATTGCCAGTCAGCTGTAATGCTACTGACCCCTGGAGGGGGTCTGAATCCATAAGCCAACAAATTCCTGTGGTTAAACCAACCCACTGTGTGGTATTTGTCATAGCAGCTGAGAAACTAAGACATTAGCCAAGACTTTCTCTAGGAAAAGGTGAACAGAAGCCTTCTAGCCTCACAAAGCTGGGGTTTGCATACCTGAGAGCTCTGTTCAATATCACCTATTCACCACTTCATTGGAAAGAGGTGCAAGACTGGGCTGTGAAAGTTATTTTCTAATTGGAGACTATATTAGTCAGCCAAAGGGGTGCTGATGCAAAATACCAGAAATGTGTTGGCTTTTATAAAGGGTATTTATTTGGGGTAGAAGCTTACAGTTACCAGGCCATAAAACGTAAGTTACTTCCCTCACCTAAATCTGTCGTCACGTGTTGGAGCAAGATGGCTGCTGACGTCTGCAAGGGTCCAGCCTTCCTCTTCCTCTTCAGGCTCCGTTGGCCCAACTTCTTCCAATATTAGCTGTAGGCTCTTTTCCAGAGCTCGTTCCTCTCTGGGCTCAGCTGCTCTGGTCTCTCCACAAGATCAGCTGTAGACTAGCAGGCTCTCTCTCTTCCTGGGGCCTTTGCCATGTCTATGGAGCCATCTCTATTCCTCTGTGTTCTTCTCCTGTATGTCTACTTCCCAGGGCTCCAGCATCCAAAACTCCACTTTCTGCTCTGCCCTGCTGTTTACTCTGTGAGTCCCCACCCACCACCTTGGCCCAATCAAAGCCCTAATCATAATTTAATCAAGTAAATGCAAAACCTCTGAAGATAATACAATCTAATGTGCCCAGAGGAACAGACCAATTTACAAACATAATCCAATATCTATTTTTGGAATTCATAAACAATGCCAAACTGCTACAAAGACATAAGAGGTATTCCTTCATTTATTCATTGATTCATTCATTCAAAAACACTGATTAAGCCCCTACTGTGTGCTGAATTTTAGGAACAAAAAAATGAATTAGAAAAAAAATATATATATATGTATTTTTAATAATAAAATGAATTAGACTCACTCAGTCTTCATTCTCAAAGACCTAACACCCTAACAAAAAAAGAAGGCCTTGCCAGATTAGGGGGTGGGGGCAGTGCCAGAGATACCCCAGGCTAATATGGATGGTATCTAACTCAGCTTGGGAAGGGCTTCTTGAAGGGGTAGACTCCATGCTGGAGTCTAGATGATAAATAGGAGTTAGTTGGGTTGGATTAGGAAGGGCTTTCCAGGCACTTGGAATGGCATAAGCAAAGGGAGGCATAAAGAGCTTGGGGTGCTGGGGGAACCACTGGTGGTTTGGGTGGCTGGGTCGTCAAGCGTAAGACTGGAGATAGCATGAAATGAAGTTGGAGCAGTAGGAAGAGGCTGGATCATGGAACAACTTTTAAGTCCTACTAAGAATCTTGGACTTATGTAGAAACAATAGAGTGTCATTGAATAGTAGAAGCAGAAGAGTAATGGGGAAAACAGCATTTTAGGCAGATCTCAGTGTAGAAAGAGAGAGTTTGATGGAGACCAGGCAGGAGCAGGGAAGCCAGTCAGAAAGCTGTGGCCATGTCTATGGAGAGAGGAAGAGATCATGGTCCTGAGCTGTAGAGGAAGTGTGGAGAGGAAAGTTTCAAGAAAACTTTAGCAGGTCTCTGCTTGGAATAAAGAGGATATACTACAAGCACTAGCACAGTTTCCACTTACTTAACTGCTTCTACATGCCAGACACTGTCTTGAGAACTTTTTCAGACATTATTGCAAATTGTAATCTCAAACCAAGTAGGTTGAGGGTCCGGGATGAGGAAAGACCTGGAGGTCCTACATAAGGTTTAAGTAGCATAGATATGCTCTGCAGATGCCAATGCCAGTTAAGCCAAGATTGGGGGAGGGGACTGGATTAGGGGACGAGGCAGAGTGTAAATGCAAAAGAGCAGGTCCCAACGATTAGTCAAGAGAAGAATGGCATGGAGGACTTTGTGGGGGTCCAAAGTTCAAACAAGGATTTGCAAGCTCAAACGTCTCCCTGTACCAAAAAGGTAACATGAATAAGGTAAATAGGCAGAGGGCCAGACAACCAGGGTGGTGGGGACGGTGGCAAAGGGATGGCCCATGTACCACCTAAAGGGTCAGGCATGCCTCAGCTTCCCCTGATTGTGGCCTTGCAGGAATGAGAGTCCAATGCAGCCAAACTGCCCAATTGTCAAAGTGAAACCAGTTCTTCAGACTTTTACATGAATTCTTCCAATTTGTATATGTTAGTGACTACTTGAAAAGTTAAAAAAAGAAAGAAGAAAAGAAAAGAAAAGAAAAGAAAAGAAAAGAAAAGAAAAGAAAAGAAAAGAAAAGAAAAGAAAAGAAAAGAAAAGAGAAAACATTGCACAGAGCACGCCCAGCACGCCTGTAGGTGGAGGTGCCTTTCGGGTTGGCAATAGAAATCCTCTTCAAGCAGGAGAATTGTACAAAGGAAGGAGAGAAACAAAGTGGCGCCCACTGGGGCAATCAGGACAGAAGGGAGACTTGCCGGCTTGCTGACAAAAGGCCAAGGGCCATTTGGACAGGGAGAGAAGTGTGGAATGTCCCCTTCCCACCAAGTGAGGGGATCCGCAAGGACATCCCTCCTGGGCTGAGTGAGGAGTGGTGAGCGGGAGCAGAGGCGGGCAGATAAGGGAGCGTGGTTTTGGCTTTCGGGAAGCACTGGCAGGCACCACCCACATGCCTGGCACTTTCAAGCCCGCTGGAGTTGCGCCCCTCTGCCCTGCGTTTATTTCTTACGGCCCCTTCTGCTGCCCTTGCTGAGTCCTGTTTTAGTTCCTATTTGGTGACTCTGGTTTCATGACCCTTCCCAATCCGAACTTGATCCCTTCTCTGCAGACCCCAGTAGCTGGCCTCGGCTTCCCTCTCCAGCGCCAGCCTGGCTCCTGGATGGTCCCTCCCCAGCGTTACCGGCTACTGCTGCCGCAGCCACCCCAGGTTTCATCTTGCTATGGTTTAAGATACGGGGTGGGGGTGGAAAGGAAAGAACTTTAAGATCGGTAATTGCCATCACAGCATACAAAAAGTGGGAGTAGAAACTATGTACTCAGAGATCCCCAGAAAGTGGGTCAAGGGACAGTGATCTGTGTAGTCTATCCAGGTCAAATCAAGAAGAATCTAAGAATAATATCAGCTAAAACCTACGCCACTCACTATGTGCCAGGCACCCTTGGGCACTTCCCTTCGGGAACTCATAAAATTATCACCATGAAGTAGGGGACATTTCTATCCCCATTTTACAGGTGAGTAAACTGAGATACAGCAAGTTTAAGTCACTTGTCTTAAGGCATTTATCCTGTTCTCAAGCACTAAAACAGAGCTCAAATTACCTGGGGTGAAGGACCATCTTTCCCCCACTTCATTACAGACACTTGAGTAAAATACATTAATAACATGAATGACTAGATAAATGATCCCATGCTTGGATGGTGCAATAATGACCAATTGCTCTAAAAACGGGAATGCTTATTCCCCCTCCCCGTTTCTATGCTTAGGTCGTCCTGGTGCAGTTACAAAGGGTGTAGGGAGCAGCATGGGTCCGCGGGCCACGCAGGCGCTTTCGGCAGCAGCACGCTGCTGGGTCTCCTCGCTGTCCACTCGTGCGCACTTGGAGAATGTAAAGTCCTGAGTTGGGTGTTGAAAACAATTACTCGTCTGGATTCCAAGGGCTGAACTGGGTAACCCCTACTGCTCATCCCATCATTCCTGAGAGACTCTCGCTCCGTGTTTCTGGTTTGGGTGATTTAGGAGAGGTCCCCTGTATTGTGTTAGTTCCTAAGGTCTCTTCCAAAACCGAGATGCCAGTACACTGCCTCCTTTTGCAACGCCCCAGCTCAGCAGAGACTCAGCAGTCTGCAGGGCCAGCTGTTTTTGTTCACGCCTTCATTAATAAAAGTAGTGAATGCAACAAGAGCCACCCTTTTCTTTCCTTTGTCAGGTCCTGAAGGGGGCAGGGAGGGAGCAGGAGAGCCTGCAGACGCCGGAGACGTGCCAGACGTGTGACAGGAAGGGCTCAGCGAAACGGGGAGCTGTGAGTAAGGAAGGCAGGTGGGCGGATGGCTTAGCAAGGGGTGGGAGGGCGGGAGGGAGGGGGGCTGAGTGACAAAGGCAGACAGACACATGGAACCAATTACCCAAGGCAATGAGGGGGTGGGGTGCACCTGAGAATTAAAAAGACACCTGGCCTGGTTTCTGGAACGGAGGGGATTAAGAGCTGTCGAGGAAAGAGGGGCTGAGGGAGATTGGAGGACACACGGAATTGCTTAGACATCTGGGCCCTTGGTGGTGGGGGAGCGGAAATTTCTCATCTAGGCCTTTTATTCAGAGACTTTAATCAAGAAAATTGGTCACAGAGGTGATAGAAAAGCCTCCTTAGGCTCCAAGGACCAAGTTATTTTTGAATTACCAGTTAAATTTGAATTTCAGAGAAATAACTCCTTTTACTACAACAAATTCAATATAAAATTTATTCGGTTTATCTGATATTCAAATTTAACTGGGTGCCATGTACTTTATTTGTTAAATCTGGCACCCCTAAGCCAGGTGGAGCCAGGATGGTGAGAATGTGGGGGGAGGGGGGGATCTGTCCCGAGGGAGCTGGAGCCACAGAGGAGACACAGCTGCTGCAGGAGGCAGGGCTGAAGGCAGAGGAATGGCTCTTCCCCTCCTCCTGCCCTCCGGTGACCCACCATCCCTCCCATTAGTCAAAGCTAGCTAGAAGCCAGAGGGCAAAGGGGCCCTAAATTAGGGGCACGGAAGAGCTAAGAGCAAACATGCAGTCCTTTTAAAGGACCCAACAGCCACAATTTTCTTTTATCTGCAGGATGAAACGTAGCCACAAGGTTCAATCTTGTCACCCCACCGAGGCCTTGGTCTCACCACCCCCCATCCAGGAGCCAGCAAACAAGAAAGCATTTGGGGAGCATCTTCCATATACCAAGATCGGAGCTGGGAATCCAGGAGGAGCGCTGCAGTTAGCAAGTTTAAGATCAGCTCCCTGTCCTGCAGTGGGGTCCCCAAAGTGCATTCCTTCATTCAAATCTACCTTGAGACTGGCACCGTCCATGGCACTGAGAATATGGTAGTAAAGAAAGCAGACACACTCCACCTTCTCAAAGTGCTTGATTTAGTCTGTTGGAAAGGTATACAAGACATTGAAAGTTAACTGACATACAATATGCAAATGACAAATGCAAAGAAAAGACTGGCAGTGCCCGATGAATAGATCTAATACAAACAGTGTGGATATAGCATGTCCCAACTGGTGCTAGGTTTTGGGGGGACAGCAGAACGGAATTACACACGTGCCCCCTTCTCCAGGAGCTTGAGATGTCTCTCACAAGAATCCCCGGAAGGCAACCACAAATATTTGTCCACCCGTCTTGGCTTCTCATAATGGCGCAGGGAGATTCCTGCCAGAGGCTCCCTCCAGCAGTGCGGGTCTGGGGGCCTGGCCTGGATCATCTCTGACCGCTCTGGTCGCTCCTGTCCTGGGATGGGCGCTGCTGGCTGATACCTGCTCCCTTTGTTACCTCCGTCAGCCCACGAGAAGGAGCAGGAGCTGTGTCTGGTTAACTGTTACCCCTGCAGACCGAGCTCGAAGCTATGAACGAGCGCTTACTAGTCACTGTGCACAGGAGTAGCTGAAAATTAGAGCATGGCTCAAGCTTCGGGCTGCCAGAGGTTTGAATCCCGGCTCTGCCACTCACCGGCTTGAGTGAAATGATATAAGCTCTCACTCAGTGTGTCTGCTCCTTCATTTGTAACATGGGAATAATAACAGTACCTCATAGATTTGTAAGACTGAGTAAATTAGTGCATGCAAAAGTATTTAGAAATGTACCTGTTAGCTATCATTATTACTTATTGTTATGAATTATTAGCAATCACCTTTCATAGATTTAGAAACCAACAATAATTTCACTCTCAACTGCCTATCTTCAGGTCTCTGCTGTTCAATCTACGGGTTATGAACCAGTATCAGGTCGTGAAACCAGTTTACTAGGTAGAGACAAACATAGAAAGAGAGAAGAGGCTACACTAGTGCGTCCCGTGTAGTAAGGGCAAGCATTGCTCTGTGAAACTTGGTTCTCAGTTGTGTGTGTATGTGTGTGTATGCGTGTGTGGTGTACAGTGTTACAAAGCACAAGGAATTTCCTCCTGTGGGTCGCAGTAAGAAAATGTTAAACCACTGCTTCAGGTTAAATCGCCCCTCCCTGTAACTCTACTCTTCAGGCTTTTCAACACCTTTGCTCCTTCTGACCCCGGAACAAACATCACTTCCTCTTCTCCTTCTCACACACAACCCCCTCCCTCCCCCCTCTCCT
>PVKH010041080.1:0-10986 GCA_004027955.1 Chaetophractus vellerosus
CCCTGCTGCGGGGACGCGCCGAGACTGGGTCACTGCGCAGGCGCGGCTTTCCCCGCTTGTGGGCGGCCTCTGCTTCCATCACGGCCGGCTTTTTCAGTTCGCGGGTGGCTGGCTGCGCTGGACTCGCTGCGCTGGACTCGCGGGCGACCTGCCCTGCCCGTGGCGGCTCTTGCCTGTCCGTGGCAGCTTTTTGCCCTGCCCATGGCGGCTCCGGCCCGCCCACGGCGGCTTGCCATTCTCAAGGCGGTCCGCCCGCTAGGAGAGGTCCCCGGGAACCGAACCCGGGCCTCCCATGTGGTATGCCGACGCCCTATCCACTGGGCTATCCAGTCGGCCCCTTGAGTTGGCTTTCTGATGCTGAGTTTTAATGCTGGAGCCAGGGGAAGTAAGCACACAGGAGCTTGATCGTGAGGAAGGAGTGAAGGCCCTGGGAAAAGAGACGAGCTGTTCACCTGATAGTCTACAGCTGGCCTTGTGGAGAGAAGCAAGCCTAAGGCTGGAGAGAGGCAAGCCCCGGGAAGAGAGGAATCTAGGAAGCCTGAACCCTGGCAGACATCAGCAGCCATCTTGCTCCAACATGTGGCCATAGACTTTGGTGAGGGAAGTAACTTAATGCTTTACAGCCTGGTAACTGTAAGCTTCTACCCCCAAATAAATACCCTTTTATAAATGCCAGAAGATTTCTAGTAATTTGCATCAGCACCCCTTTGGCTGACTAATACAATCATCTCAATCAATGCAGAAGAAATATTTGACAGAATTCAGCAGCCCTTCCAGATAAAAACACTCAGAAGAGGGAAGATGGCATCAAGTAGGTTGGCAGGGTTCAACTTTCTTACAAAACAATGGAGGAAAGCAAAAGCTGTCTGACGGAGCTTCTTTGGGGATCTGCAGATTAGGAGAGTGCCAAATGCATCATCCAGGAGGGAGAGGAACAAAGAGACACTTGCTTTCATGTGAGCTACTTGCCCCCATGGCTGGGAATGGTGCCCATCCCCCAGAACAGCCTTAGTAAAACACGTGACTGAAAAACTACCAGCCAAGAATTCTTTGTTTGCCAAACTGTCCTTCAAAAATGAGGGTGAGCTTAAAGTCTTCACCGATAAACAGAATCTGAGAGAGTTTGTCACCAAGAGACCAGACTTACAAGAAATTCTAAAGGGAGTCTGCAGACTGAAAGGAAAAGGTAAAAGAGAGAGGCTTGGAGAAGAGTGTAGAAATGAAATATATTAGTAAGGAAGGGTAACTAAATGGGTAAAAAGCCTGACAATAAAGATAAGACAATGGAAAACCAAAGAATAAAATGGATGAACTAAGTAATGCCTTTGCAGTAATAACATTGAATGTTAGTGGATTGAACTCCCCAATCAAAAGGGACAGACTGAAAGAATGAATAAAAAATATGAGCTATCTGTATGCTGTTTACAAGAGACACACCTTAAAGGCAAGGACACAAATAGGCTGAAAGTGAAAGGTTGGAAAAAGATATTCCATGCAAATTGTAATAAAAAAGAGCTGAATTAGCTACATTAATATCAGACAGAATAGATTTTAAATGCAAAACTGTTATAACAGATTAAGAAGGTCATTATATATTAATAAAAGGAACAATTCTCCAAGAAGAAATAACAATAATAAATATTTATGCACCTAATCTGGGTGCCCCAAATTACATGAGGCAAACACTGGCAAAACTGAAGGACAAATAAACATCTCTACAATAATAGTTGGAGACTTCAATACACCACTCACATCATTGGATTGAACATCTGGACAGATGAGCAATAAGGAAACAGAGAGGTTGAATAATCTGATAAATGAACTAGACCTAACAGATAATATACAACATTGCACCCCAAAACAGCAGGATTTACATGCTTCTCAAGTGCTCATGGATCTTTCTCCAGGATAGACCATATGTCCTAATCATAATTTAATCAATTAAAAGTGATACCTCTGACAGACCAGTTTACAAACATAATCCAATAACTGTTTTTGGAATTCATTAACAATGCCAAACTGCTACACTGGCCCTAGAAAAAATAGAAGACCTCACCAAATAAATCAATCACAAGTAAAGAGATTGGAACAGTCATCAAACAACTCCCCCAAATGAAATACCCAACATCAGATGGCTTCACAGATGAATTCTACCAATCATTCAAAGAAGACTTAATATCAGTCATGGTCAAACTCATCCTAAAAATTTAACAGGAAGGAAAAACCAATTATCACATTTATCTGGAAGGGTAAATGCCGCTGAATAGCTAAAAACATCTTGAGGAGGAAGAACGAAGTTGGAGGACTCTCACTTCCTGACTTTAAAGCATATTACTTAGCTACAGTGGGAAAAATAGCATGGTCATGGCATAAAGATAGACATATTGACCAGTGGAATCAAATTGAGCATCCAGAAATAGACCCTCACATCAACGGTCAAGTTATTTTTGATAAGGCTGTCAAAGTCACCCATCTGGGTCACAACACTGTTCAACAAATGGTGCTGGGAGAACTGGCTATCCATAGCAAAAAGAAAGAGGTTCCCTCTTTCACACTTTATGCAAAAATTAACTCAAAATTGGTCAAAGACCTCAATATAAAATCTAGAACCATAAAACTCATAGAAGAAAATATAGGGGAACATCTTCAAGATCTTGTGGTAGGTGGTGGTTTCTTAAACCTTATACCCAAGGCATGAGCAATGAAAGAAAAAAAACAAGCAAATGGGACCTCCTCAAAGTTAAACACTTGTTCTCCAAATGAGTTTGCCAAGAAGGTGAAAAGGCAGCCTACACAATGGGAGAAAATATTTGGAAACCACGTATCTGATAAGGGTTTGATACCCATGTTATATAAAGAGATCATACATCTCAACGATAAAAAGACAATCCAGTTTTTAAAATGGGCAAAAGATCTGAATAGACATTTTTCCAAATAGACATTTTCCAAAAGACATGAAAATATGTTCGACAGTACTAGTTATTAGGGAAATGCAAATCAAAACTACATATGAGATATAATTTGACACCTTGTTGACTGGCTGTATAAGTCAGCCAAAGAGGTACCTTTGCAAAATATACCAATAATTGGTTGGTCTTTATAAAGGGTATTTATTTGGGGTAGAAGCTTACAGTTACCAGGCCACAAAACATAAGTTTCTTCCCTCACCAAAGTCCACATATTGGAGCAAGACAGCTGCCGACATCTGCTAGAGGCCAGGCCTTTGGTTTCCTCTCCTGCCGGGGCTGCGTTTCTCTCCGGGCTTAGCGCTTCCTCTACAAGGTCAGCTGTAGACTATCAAGCGAATGGCCCTCTCCAACCTCAGAACTGCTTCTCAAAAATCTGCTTCTCAAATCTTCTGCTTTGCCTTTTACACTTGAGACCACACCCACCGAGGGGTGGGGCTCAACGCCCTACTGATGCAGCCCAGTCAATGCCCTAATCATAACCCAATCATGCCCAGATGAGCAGATCAGTTTACAAGCATGATTCAATTTATATTTTTGGAATTCATAATTAGATAAAACTGTCAAACCATTATACTGGCCATTATTAAAAAAAACAGAAAACTACAAGTGCTGAAGAGAATGTGGAGAAATAGGAACACTCCTTCATTGTTAGTGGGAGTGTAAAATGGTACAGCCTCTCTGGAAGTTCTAAATATAGAACTGCCGTATCATCTGGCAATCCTTCTACTAGGAATGTACTCAGAAGAACTGAAAGCAGGGATACACACAGATATTTGCACACCACTGTTCATAGTGGCATTATTCACAATTGCTAAATGATGGAAACAACCCAAGTGCCCATCAACCAATGAATGGATAAACAAAATGTGGTATAAACATATGTTGGAATGATATTCAGCTGTAAGAAGAAATGAAGTTGGGATGTGTAAAGCAACATGAATGAACCTTGAGGACATTATGCTGAGTGAAATAGCCAGGCAAAAGGACAAATAAGTGTTTTCTTAAATTTTACACTAAAAGCATGAGCAACAGAGAAAATTAGATAAAAGGGACCTCATCAAAATAAAAAAAAGTTTGTACATCAAATGACTTAATCAGGAAAATAATAAAGGAACCTACATAATGGGAGAAAATATTTGAAAACCATGTATACGGTAAGGGTTTAACATCCAGAATATCTAAAGAACTCCTGCAACTCAATAACAAAAAGGCAGAAACGCCAATTTAAAAATGGGGAAAAGACTTGAATAAACATTTCTTCAAAGAAGATATAGAAATGGCCAAAAAGCAGAAGAAAAGATGCTCAATGTCATTATCATCAGACAAATGCAAATCAAAACCACAGTGAGATACCATTATACATCCACTAGAATGGCTACTATTAAAAGAAACAAAACAGAAAATAACAAGTGTTGGAGAGGATGTGGAGAATTAGGAATACTTGTTTATTGTTGGTGGGAATGTAAAATGGTGTTACAGCTGTGGAAAACAGTTTGGTGATTGCTCAGGAAGTTAAATATAGTATAGAATTACCATATGACCTAGCAATCCCACTTCTAGGTATATACCCAAAAGAAATCAAAGTAGGTACTCAGACCGTTCTTTGCACATTGATGTTCATAGTGGTATTATTCACAATTGCCAAAAGATTAAAGCAGCCCAAGTATCCATCAATAGATAAATGGATAAACAAAATGTGGTATATACACATATACATATAAAGGAATATTATTCAGCCATAAAAGGTATGAAGTTCTGATGCATGCTAACGTTAATAGAGTAATTATAATAATATTGTTTCATCAGTTGTAACGAAAATATCACTAATATAAAATCTTAGTGATAGGGAAAACTGTGTTTTAGGGGGTATTATGGGAACTCTGTACTTTCTGCATGATTTTTCTGTAAACTTACAACTGCTCCAATTAAAAGAAATGACAATAACAAGAGTACCTACCTAATAAAATTATACCAAGGATTAAATTAGTCAATACATAATAAGATTTTTCAGCAGAGCAGGTGTAGCTCAGTGGTTGGTCACCTACTTTGCATATATGAGGTCCTGGGTTCAATCCCTGGTATCTCTTTGAAAAAAAAAAAAAGCTATGTTTGGCGTCAATGTTTTTAATCTTGATGAGATTCAATTATAATCTATTTCCTTTTAGGAATTTTGGTTTTGGTGTCAAGTTCCGTTCTTTGCTTAGCTCTTGATCCTGATGACTTTCTCCCTTTTTTTCCTAAATATTTTGTAGCTTTACATTTTTATTTGTCTACGATTTAAGTTAAATTTTTTTTAAAGTATGAGGTTTAGGTTAAAGTTCACTTTTTTCCTCATGGAAGTCTGATTGCTGCAACACTATTGTGTTGAAAAGGCTATTTTTTCCCTCCATTTAGTTGCCTTTTCACATTCATCAAAAAATCTGTTGGGCCTATTCTTGTGGGTCTATTTCTGGGTTCTGTATTCTGTTTCATTGATCCGTGTGTGTTTCCTTTTACCAAATACCACTGTCTTGATTACTGTGGGTATATAGTAAGCCTTAATATCAGGTAGAGTGATTCCTCCCACTTTATTCTTTGTCAAGATTGTTTTAGCCTTTCTAGGACCTGTACATGTTTATAAATTTTAAAACAAGCTTATCTATATCTACACAAATCCTTGTTGAGATTTTGAAAGGAATTGCATTAAACCTGTAGATGAGTTTGGGGAATATTAACATTGTTACTAATGTTGATTCTTTCAATCTATGTGCACAGAACGTCTCTCCATTTTTTGTCTTCATTAATCTCTATCATCAACACTTTATGCCTACTTAATTTCCTGCAAACAGATCCTATACATGTTAAGTGTATACGTGTTTCAGTTTCTCTGGAGCAATTGTAAATTGTATTGTGTTTTTAATTTTGGTTTCTGCATGTTCATTGTTAGTATATAGAAATGTGATTTTTTTTTTTGTTTTTTTGGTGTGTTAAATTTGTATTCTGGAACCTTGCAGAACTCACTTATTAGTTCTGGCAGATTTTTTGTAGATTCCTTAGATTTTTCTATATATGCAATCATTTAATCTGCAAATAGAAACTGCTTTATTTCTCCCTTTCCAATCTATATGCCTTTTACTTTTAATTTTCATTTATTTATTTTTGCCTTATTTCAGTGACTAGAACTTCCAGTACTATGTTGAATAAAAGTGGTAAGACCAGACATTCCTGCCTTATGCCTGACCTTAGATAATTAGATCTTAGTCTTTTGCTAGTAAGTATGGTATTCGATGTGGGTTTTTGTAGATGCTCTTTATCAAGTTGAGGTAATTCCCTCTATTTCTAACTGCTAGTTTTTATCATGAATGGGTGTGGGATTTTGTCATTGTGTCAGTTGATATGATCATATGACTTTTTAAAAAAGAGCTTATTGATATAGTGAATAACATTGATTCAACTGTTGAACCAGCCTTGCATATCTGAAATAAATTCCATTTGTTGATGGTATATAATTCTATATATATATATATATTTTTTTTTTTTTTTGTTACATATCCCCCCATCCCCCCTTTCTGCTTGCTCTTGCTGTGTTCATTTCTCTGCGTTCTTCTGTGTCCGCTCTGTCTCCCCCCGCGGTGGCGACACACCAAGTCAGGTCACCGCGCAGGCGGCTCTGCTCCGTTCACAGGCGGCTCCGCTTCCGTTCATGGGCGGATCTGCTCCATTTGCGGGTGACTTGCCCTGCCCGTGGCGGCTTTGTCCTGCCCGTGGCGGCTTTTTTTGCCCTGCCCACAGCGGCTCTGCCTCACCCACGGCGGCTCACCCTTCTCAAGGCGGTCTGCCCGCTTTGGAGAGGTCACCGGGAACCAAACCCGGGGCCTCCCATGTGGTGAATTGGCGCCCTCTCCACTGGGTTACAGCCGGCCCCCTCTATTTATATATTGTTGAATTCCATTTGTTAATATGTTGTTGAGGATTTTTGCATCAAAATTCATGAGGGATATTGGTCTGTAGTTTTCTTTTCTTATACTCTTTTTGTCTGGCTTTGGTTTCATGGTTAAGAGGCTCATAAAACAGAATGGGAAGTGTTCCCTTGCCCTTTTTTTGTGACCCTTCAGCAATCCAAAACCTCCCCCAAAACAAAGCTAAAAAATAAATAAATATAATATTTAAAAATAAAATAAAATATCTTTGCATTGTGTCTTTCATCACCATAAGATCTGTTATCTTTTATTTACAGTGACACTTTCTTCTCTATATTACCCCAATGTAAACCCTGTCTGTTTTTGCTGCATGTACTTTGGTCCTTTTTTGTTTGGCATATATACATTTAGGATTGTTATTTCTTCCTGGTGGATTGATTATTTTATTGTTCTGTAATGTCCCCCTTTTTCTCCAGTAATTTTCATTGTTCTGAAGTCTATATTAAAAGATCCTATTATAACTACTCCTATTTTCTTTTCATAGACCATTTTTTTCCTCCCCCCTTTTTGTTGTTTGTGCTCACTGTCTCTGCTCTCTGTGTCCTATTTTCTTTTAATTAATATATGCATGGTATCTGTATTTCTACCATTTTACTTTCAAAATACTTATATCATTGTATTCAGAGGGAATTTCCTGTAAGGAATATAGTTGGGTGTTGTTTTTAAATCCACTTTTCTAATCACTGTTGGTTTTTTTTGTTTGTTTGTTTTTGTTTTTTACTGGGGATTGAACCCGGGACTACATATGTGGGAAGCCAGGACTCAACCACTGAGCCACATCAGCTTCCCTGAGTTAGTTTTTTTCATTTGTTTTGCTTGTTGTTTGCTTTTTGTTTTTTCAGGAGGTACCGGGAACTGAACCCAGGACCTCCCATATGGGAGGTGGGTGTTCAACCACTTGAGCTACATCCATTCCTTAATCACTGTCTTTTGATTTACATTTAAGGTAATTTTTGATATGTTAGTGATGGTCTTCCATTTTATTATTTTTATAGTGGTGGGAGTGGGCATCCATGTCTTGTGCCTGATTTTAGAAGGAAAGCTTTCAGTGTTTCAACATTAAGTGTGATGTTAGCTGTGAACTTTTCATAGATGACCTGTAGATTCAGGAAATTCCTTTATATTCCTATTTATTTAGTATATTTATCATGAAAGAGTCTTGGATTTTTTTCAAATGCCTTTTCTCCATCAATTGAGATAGTCATGTGTTTTGTTGTTGTTGTTCATTCTATTAATATGGTGTATTACACTGATTGTATTTTGTATTTTGAACCATCCTTGCATTCCTTGTATAAATTTCACTTGGTATGGTGTATAATCCTTTTAATATGATACTGGATTTGTTTTGTTAGTATTTTGTTGAGAATTTTTGCATCTATACTCATAAGTATATTTATCTGCAGGTTTCTTTTTTGTGATGTCTTTGGCTTTGATATCAGGATATTAATAATGACCTAATAGAATGAGTTAGGAAGTATTTCCTCATTTTCTAATTTTTGGAAGATTTTGTGGAGTGGTATCAGTTCTTCTTTAAATGTTTGATAGAATTCATCAATGAAGCCATTTGGTCCTTGTCTTTTCTCTTTTTTATTTTTTTGGGTACTGATTCAATCTTTTCATTGTTATAGGTTTATTCAGATGTTCTGTTTCTTCTTGAATCAATTTTGGTGGTTTGTATGTTTCTAGGAATTTATCCATTTCATCTGGGTTATCTGATTTGTTGGCATACAATTGTTCATAGTATTTTCCTATGATCCTTCTTATTTCTGAAAGATCGGTAGGAATGTCCTCACTTTCTTTCCTGACTTTAGTAATTTGAGTCAATTCTCTTTTTTTCTTGGTCATTCTAGCTAAAGGTTTGTCAGTTCTGTTGATATTTTTTAAAAATCTAGCTTTTGGTTTTGTGATTCTCTCTTTTGATTTTTCTATTTTCTGTTTCGTTTTCTCCCCTCTCATCTGTTATACCCTTCCTTCTGCTTGCTTTTGGCTTAGTTTGATCTTTTTTAGTTCCTTAGGATGGAAGCTTAAGTTATTCATTTGAGATCTTTCTTATTTTTTAATGTAGGCATTTATAGTGTAAGTTTTTCTCTGTGCATTGCTTTCACTGTATCCCATGAGTTGTCGTATATTTTCACTCATTTCAACATATTTTTAAATCTCCCTTGTTATTTATTCTTTGACCCATTGTTTAAGAGTGTGTTGTTCAAGTTCCACATATTTGTGAGTTTTCCAGTATCTTTTCTGTTTTTGATTTCTGATTTCATTGTGGTTGGAGAAGATATAGTTCTATGTACAACTTTAATCCTTTTCAATAATTGAGACTCTATTGTAGCCTAACATAGGCTGTGTCCTGGAAAATTATCTATGTTTGCACTTGAGAAGGATGTGTATTCTGCTGTTGTTGTGTCCTATAGATATCCGTTAAGTGTCTACTTTGTTTATAGTGTTGTTCAAGTCTTCTCTCACCTTGTTTATCTTTTGTCTGATTGTTTTCTCCATTATTGAGAGTGGAATGTTGATACTATTTTTGTTGGATTATTTCTTCCTTCAGTTCTTTCAGTTTTTGCTTTATAAATTTTGATGCTCTGTGTTAGGTTCATATACAATTGTTTTATCTTCCGCTTATATTGACCCATATCATTGTGTAATGTTCTTCTTTATCTCTTGATAATTTTTATATTAAAATCTCTTTTATCTGATACTTATACAACCATTCCAGTTCTCTTCTGGCTACTGTTTCTATAGTATATCTTTTCCATCCTTTTACTTTCAACATATTTGTATCTTTGGTACTTAAGTAGGTCTCCTACAGACAGTATAAAATTGGATCATATTTTTTATCCATTCTACCAGTCTCTGCTTATTAATTGGAGAATTTAAAATGTTTAAATTTAATTAAATTACTGATAAAGAATGATTTCTTCCATTTTGCTGTTTGTTTTCTAAATGTGTTATATCTTTTTTTCCCTTCAATTCCTCTGTTATTGCCTTCTTTCTTATTAGATGGATATGTTCTAATATTCATTTTGATTCCTTTCTTGTTTCTTTTACTGTGTATTTTTTGTTATTTTCTTAGTGGTTGCCTGAGGGATTACATTAGTAATTTAACATTAGTCAGGGTTCTCTACGGAAACAGAACTGACAGGAGATATCTGTAAATACTATGAGATTTTATAAAAATTGTCTCATGTGGCCATGGGGACGCACAAGTCCAAATTCCGTAGGGCAGGCTGCAAGTAAGAACGTTGATGAACATCGTCAGTGAGTTCCCCAAGATAAGCTGTCTTTCTGAAGTAGAGATGGGAATTCTCTCTTCTGACTGCTGAAATCATTTCTTTTAAGGCATTCAGCTGATTGGATGAGACATCTCTTCTTGCTGAAGGCAGTCTCCTCAGTTGATTGTAGACGTAATCAGCCATAAATGTAATCAACTCACTAATGATTTAAGTCCACAAAATGTCCTCAGAGTATAATTTGGCCAGTGCTTGCTTTACCAAACACCTGGGCACCATTACCTGGCCAAGTTGACACATGAATTTAACCATCACACATTTTAATATATAACAATCTAGCTAGAATTAATACCAATTTAGTTTAAATAGTATACAAAAACTTTGTTCCTGTGTAGCGCTGCCCCCTTTATGTTGTTATTATAACAAATTAAATTTTTATACATTGCATACCCATCAACATAGATTTATTATTTTTGTTTTATGTAGTTGTCTTTTTGTGTGAGATGTGTATATACCTATTTTAACATATTCCTATTTTAATCTTTTTTTTTTAAAGATTTATTTATTATTTATTACATACCCCCCCCCTTTCTGCTTGCTCTTGCTGTGTGTCCATTCTTCTGTGTTTTTTTCTATGTCTGCTTCTTGTCTCCCCCCGTCCCCGCGGCGACGCGCCGAGTCGGCCCTCCACGGCGGTGGCTCGTTCCGTTCGAGGGTGGCTCCATTCCGTTCCCACGGGCGGCTCCGCTCCATGTTTTGCGGGCAGCAGTCCTCCATGTTTTTTGCGGGCTGCTCGGCTTCCGCAGTTCGCAGGCGGCAGCTCCG
>PVKH010041081.1:0-10986 GCA_004027955.1 Chaetophractus vellerosus
GGGGGGGGGGGGGGGGGGGGGGGCTTGCCTTTACCTGTTGGGGCTTGCCTTTTTGCCCGCCCGCAGGGGCTTGCCTTTGCCCGCAGCAGCGTGTCCCGCCCACGGCGGCATGCCCCGCCCATGCTGGCTTGCTTTCTCGAGGCGGTCCGCCCATTCGAGGAGGCCCGGGGACCAAACCCGGGGCCTCCCATGTGGTAAACCGGTGCCCTACCAACTGGGCTATACAGCCGGCCCCAATAATGGTTTTAAAATTTACATTTATTTTACATCAAATCATATAAATCCTAGATAATTTCAAGTAAAAAAAGATATAGCTCTGTAATACAATGCTAGGACAACTGCAGTCTAACCAATCATCATGCGATACAATCCTTGCAAAATACTGTTATCTATAAGCAATGAACTCACCTGCTGGAAGGCTTGAATTGTAGCTGAGTAGGAACGAAGAGACAGACAAAATTTCAACAAATTCTGCTGTAGAGGTGACAGAAACTGAAATGCAGCCTCCAATATTGCATGATAATAGGAATAATCATTATCTGTCAAGGAAAAATATGAATGGAAAAACTGTTTATGATTAGAGATATCCAAATAAGATCATAACGTATAAGGCTATATGTTACAAAAGGCATAGAGAGAAGGAAAAAAATAGCAGCTATGTACGGCAGGGGAAGCATAGAGAAATTGAGAGGTGATGAGTTTTTTATTCTTTTTGTTTATTATTATTGGAATAATGAAAATCCTCTAATAAAGACTGAATTGATGAATGCACAACCACGTGATTATACCAAATGCTACTGAGTGCACACTTCGGATGGACTGTATGTTTTAATATGTATAAATAAAATAGATTTATTTTAAAAAAAAGGTACAGGACCACAAATATTGCCAATATGCTGTTCTGCACTTCAAGGTGAACTGTTTGTTGTTAATTGCTTAAAATTCCCAAGTACAGAGTGTATTCGGCCTCTTCCCTTTGTTCAAATGAAGCCCACTCCCCGCGTTGCTATCTTCCCACTGGCTAACTCCTAGCCCCTCCTCAGGAGGCTGTGTAACCATCTACTCTGAGGAGTAGCTCCTTCTCCAATCCCATGCCTCATTGGACTAAGTGTGCCTTCTCTGTTCCTATAATACTTACCTCTTCCATTCATCTTCCCACATCATGCACTAAATTATTTATTCACTATCACCCCTCCCCCAACTAACCTTTGCATCCCCACAGGCAGAGACTAGAACTTATTTATTTGTCTTTTTATCACTAATGCCTTACCCATGCTATAAACCCAAATAACAACAGAACAGGGCAAGAGAGAGCACAAGGTATTAAAGGACCGATGAAATTTTAAAGTTTAGCAAAAAGTTTCCATGAGATGATTTGAAAGAAATACATATATATATGTACACACACACACTAACATGAAAAGATTCCCAGGTTATAATGTTAAATGAAAATCGCAAGGTATAAAACAATGTATACAGAAAGCTACCTTTTTTCACTGCAAGAACAAGAAATAAGAATATATGTATGTATCTGTTGACTTTAAAAATTGAAGGTTAAACAAGAAATTAACTTAAATGGCTATGAAAAGCAGGGGAGAAACAGAAGGATTCTGTTGGGGTGAGGAGGGAAAAAGATTTCTCTGTGTATAGTCACTTACATAGTTTTGACTTCTGAATCATATTCTGAGTTTACTCAAAAAAATTACATTTTAAATTTTAAGAAGAAGAAAAATATTAGCATTTTAAAAAGAATATAAAAGGGTCCAAACTGCATTGGTATTTTCTAAATGAAAAAGAGACAACAAAGAAATATCTCAAAATGCTGCCAAACCATTAATGGTGTCTATCATTGGGTGGCAGGGCTATGAATAGTAGTTCAAATAAGTAAAATGTTTAACACTTTTATGAAGATTTCCAAGAATTTAAATATTCCCATAACTTTAACAAAGAACAAATCATTTATATTGAAAAACTTCATTTTAAATGGCAGCGTTCAAATTTCATGAGAAAACTCACTTTGATAAATTTGTTCTATAAAGTCTTAAGCTAAAAGTAAAATGCTCTTTTGATCATTTAAACAATTCCAGTTGACACTAAGTAACTAAGACCTAAAGATGCTTGTTCAAAATTTTAATGTACTTACATCACAAAAAAATTCAGACTTCACTTTCTAAATAGGTATTATTTTGATAAAAATTAAAATTAAAAATCAATTCAGTTAAATATTAACAGCAGTCACACAAATGTCAGACATTTTCTCTTCAATAAGAACCAATCCCTATTCAGTAAGGACATATTCATTTTAGGTTGAGTAAAATAAGGTTTTGGCTAGTATATGACAATAGAAAATGTTCGCAAAAGGGCATCAGAAAATGTAACAGGATGAAACAGTACATCAGTATTTTCCTACATTCAAGTTGTATGTAGTTTCCAGAGAAAATGGAAAACATATGGATGGCAGTAATTTATCAATATAACTAACTTAACTGATAGTAGATCAGTTGTAATTAGTTCATAACAAAAGAGTGAATAAAACCAGCTACTCATTAAGTTAATATTAAATGATTTAAAATGAAAGTTTACTTTCACAAAACAGTCACTTAGTACTTTAAAAAAAGAACACAAAAGAGCAAAATAAAAATAAGGAAAAATATCTAAGGTAGTACATATAGCCAAACTTACAACCTGCTTCAAAAGTAATTATTTGGGGGGCCGGCTGTAGCCCAGTGGATAGGGCGCCGGTTTACCACATGGGAGGCCCCAGGTTCAGTTCCCGGGGGCCTCCTCGAGCGGGCAGACCACCTTGAGAAGGCAAGCCACTGCGGACAGGGCAAAGCCGCCGCGGGCAGGGCAAGCCCCCGTGAGCAGGGCAAGCTGCCACAAGCAGGCAGGCCGCTGCACGGTGAGCTGACTCTGCAGGTCGCCACAGCGGAGGGAGACAAGCAGACACAGAAGAACGCAGAAGATGAACACAGCGAGAACAAGCAGAAAAGGGGGGGATATATAATAAATAAAAAATAAATCTTTTAAAAAAAAAGTAATTATTTGGGTTTTGTTGGCTCTGCTGGCTACCATCACAACTCTAGTCATTTAAGACGAAAATGTTTTCCCTTAACTGCCATGCCACACATACTGCCCCAGAAACCATTTTTTTTCTAAAGATACCAGATACCAAAGTTAAAGAAACATTTGCTTCAATTTTACCGTGATGATCTGATGATCCAATATTTTGACTGGCTTCTACAAAATTCCAAAATTTCTCTTGACTGTCTTCTGCTAAAAACTCACTGGCAGAAAAGGGAGAAATGTCAGAAACAAAACAACTTAGTAAAATCTTTTATAAAAGATTTTTACTAAAGAGAGTAAAATTTCCAAATGTCCATAGTTGGGCTTTTAATTTATAATAGGTATATTACATATAAACATGTCATATATATATATAAGTATCTTTAAGATAAGCAAGTCAATAGTTAATTAGCTATTAATCACTTATTAACTGAATAGCTTAATAGCTAGTCTTAAGAAACCTAGAATAATAAAAATGTCACAACAGGGAAGTCCCAATATAAAGGAAGCTTATGAAATCCCATTAGTGAAAATGTTGTCTGGTAGTCAAAGCAGAATTAGGAACTGATAATTCTATTACTAGTTCTGCTCACTTAATTTCTGAAAAGATCTTAGAAAGGTCAAAAATGTTTTACCTAACATTATCCCACAGGAAAACATGAAGCCCTAGAAAATTTCTCAGTGACTCAAGGCAGTATGTTGTAATCTGTTTTACATCTATAAGTACAAATTTTCAAGATCACCAAATTTTGAATTGAAGTTAGTACTGATCTAATTAAATTCAGTCTTAAAATTTAATGCCATCTTTTTTTTACTTGACTTTATACCACTGACCTAAAATAATGGCCATCCTAAATTTCCCTTCATTCGAGAGCCTAAAATCCCTACAAGAAAATATATGTACTAATTGTATGATTAATGTAAACTGGTTATCTTTTCCTCTAAGTCATTATACTAATGCAGTAGCGATCTTTCACTGTCTTAAAGCAAACTACAGATCTGAATCTCAGCTTACCTAGCCAAAGGAAGACTTTCCCATTACTTGTCAACACTGGGGTGTACAACTCTCACTCTACTCCACAGCTAGACACAGAAATATGGGAAAAATAAGAAACATTTCCTGGTAATGCACAACTTCTCTAAAAATAGGTTTCTGAAAATAACCAATACCATAATGTATTAAATTATTTCGTGCCTCGAGCATGGTATTTTTCTAGGCTTTCTAATAACTGATATAGATACCATACCAATCTTTTAATAGTTTATAGTCTAAGAAAATAGGTAGTCAGGTAGATATGTTTAAATACACAAATCGACACTACTTCATGAATTAAAGCAGCAGTCACAAGATAAGCTAGTGGGCAGGGGAAGGACAAGAGACCCGCAGCAGGTGAGTGGTTAAGAAGAACAAGGACTCCCTAGGGCTAAGACCCTCCTAGATAAAAGCCACACGCACATAATTACAAACAATTTTCAAATAATTACAAGAACACACCTTGAAACGTACATTCTTTCTTCATCCCAATGCATAAATAAAACTTAAAAGGTCTAAGCTTGGAACAGTCTTAACAAAATTACTAGATCCACTGAATCTATTCAAGGGAGAAGAGAATACAAGGTATTGTTCAAAGGAAAGCTTCCATTTCTTTCATTTTCTTACAGTATTTTTGTTTGTTTGTTTGTTTTTTAGCATCTTGTACCTATCCCATTAAGCAAAAACCTACAGTTTTACAGATAAGATTATATGATGTCTAGAATTTGCTTTAAAATATTCCGGGGGGCAGGGGGCGGGGGGCGGGTATTGGACTTGAGTTGATAATCACTAAAACTGGATGATGGGTATAGGGAGACTGCATTATACCATTCTTTCTATTTATAAACATTTTTAATGGCATAATAAAAAGGTTTTAATCTATAGAGGGAAAAAAAAAAAACACAACACAGAACAGCCTGAATGTCTACCAAAAAGTATAAATCTGGTAATAAATCTGTTTCCTTAGATTTCTAAAGTTATTGTGGGAGATGAGATTAGCTTTCCTTCTACACAGAACTAGAAGGGAAAGGGAAATTAATATTTAAGGAGGGTCTACTATGTGGCAGGCATTATGTTCAGCATATTTACCCAGGTCCTCACAACGACCCTGAGTTATGACCATTTTTTGAATAAAGAAAGTACAATTTCAAGAGGTTATTAACTTGCTTTCAGGCATAGAGTTAGTAAATGGAAAAAGTTGGAATACGAGTTGAAGTCTACATGATTTACCCCTAAATCGTGCTGCATTCTCAGGTGATCATAATATCTAGCATTCAATAAATGATTGTTGGTTTCTATTTGAACAATACTTATTTACACATAATTTTTGCTAGTAACTGTAACTGCTCAAAACATATTCAGGGCTTTATTTTCATTAGATAGAAACATCACTTCATGGACAACTACAAGGCTGTAACCTCTGCACAACCATCAGGCCCAATCTAAAAATATACACAGGGATATTTTTAGTCCCTAGGGGATAGACACAAGAAAGGCCAAAGATCCATGGCTGCTGCCTGGTTCGGTGTGTAGAAAAGATTCTGACCCTTCACTCTGATCCACATGGACAAAGGGCCACAACCCTTTATCAGGTTCTGCCATGGACTTGGAAAGGAAGAATGGCAGCTGCAACTAGCTCTGGAGGTGAACAGGGAGTGGCTTCTGAGTTGCCTAAGGTCCATTACCTTGGCAAACTGTGTGCAACACAAAAAGAGGCCTACAAACAGTGAACCGAAGGGCAAATGACTTGAGATACCAAGAAGGGAAGATGTTTGCGATCGAGAAGTTGGTGAAGGAAACAATATTCTCTGCCTACCTCAGAGTCATTAAAGAAACTAAGAAAAGGTGAGAAATTAAGGCTGACAAGTTTAGCATACTTTTTCAAAAGTCCATAGGTATCTGCCATAAGGATCTTAGAAGACAGTGCATATAAGCCAAGAAATTTGTTGATCTAAATAAAAAGTGAGAGTAATGGCATGTAATCCCGTTAAAAATGTTAAGCAGAGGGGGCAGATGTGGCTCAAATGGTTGGGCATCCGTCTGCCACATTAAATAAATGTTAAGCAGAATATCAAAAAATAACTCTTACGGTTAACTGTACAGAATTATTCAGGAAGTGTTAGTATCTCAATAACTTAGATTTAGACCAGACAAAACATCCAAAATATGATTAGCAAGAGCAAAGAAAGGTTCAGTTATTAGAGTCCCGGCTCAGACAGACTGAGACCTCAAACTACCTTCAGACACTTCACTCTTATGACTAACCAATTCTGATATTTGAGGAGCTCACACCATTTATCAAATTAGTCATCATGGCATCACTATGTAATACATGCAGTGGGGTTTTTTGTTTGTTTGTTTGTTTGTTTTGGGCCATTTTATTGCTCAGAAAAGTAAAGCACAGAGAAGTGAAAGAAGGACGTTTGTTAGTCAGAAAGTCTGCTATGGGGCTCCTGAGCAAGTCAAGACCCGAGCAAGCAAGGCAAGCAGTCCTCTTAGCGTTACCAAATGAGGCTTTTGCCTTAGAAGCAGCTGTTCATATATATGATAAAAACAAAACTCTTCATTCATATTTTCCAGGGATTAAAGGAAAGTCACAAAGGTAACGGAAGTAACCTAGCACTAATATTCTAGTAACCTACTAGTCTAGCACTACCAAGTACTGGTACTCACGAAGTGCTTACTGCTCAACCTACCTACATGTATCCTATGGAAAGATTCTTTTCCAGCTCTAACTATATTTTATTTAAGATCCAAGGAAAATAAGTTTCTATCTATAAACATCTAAAAACTGGCTGCAGAATGAGGTAACTAGATTTATTATAAACAGTTGCTAAAAAGTATATTTGAAATACAAAATTTCCCAAGAAATCGTTACTATATTGTATTGTATCTATTTTAAAACATTATCTATTTTAAGATATACCATTGTCTTATGAACCGCTAAGAATGAAAAATACTACCAATTTCAATTTGATTTAAAAATACACCCTGATTTTGTGGATGTTAAACCACAGAAAATGAACATCTTAGAACAGATAGAACATGGCCATTTCCTCAGCTTCCTCCCTGATCTTCCCTGTCCTATCAAGCTCTCTTCTCTTCCTTCTAATAAACATCTCTTTAAAATCCTCTTCAAATAAGTGGAAATTTTCCTTTACGTGTAAGTCTCTCTTCCCTTACTACTGCATTTATACTTTACCTGCAAGATATCACCATAATTTAGCCAAGTACATATATTTGTTTAGTCTGAACATCTCTATGAATTAATACATTCCGCATCTACTGAAAGGCAGGCTGTGTGTCGTAGCACAGTGCCACACTGAAAGATGCTCTTCATAAGTGTGTTTGATGACAATCTCACTCCCTAAAAAGCTCCTGGCAGAGCACACATTTTTACTCAAACATGTGAAAGAAGAAAAAATGTCTTCTTACCTGGCTTCTAACAACAATGGGGTGGAAAACCATTTTGTTGTAAGAGAGGTTGTAATGGCTTTTGAATCTGCCTTTACTGAGGAGAGTAGCCACAGCCCAGTGACTGCAATCAGAAGTCCCATTTTAGAGCAAACTCCTAAAAAGGAAAAAGGAAAAAAAATTTTTTTTGCTATAAGGAAATGAAACATAACTGCTGAAACATAAGCACCTAACATCTAAATTGTTCAACAAATATTTGCTGAGTGACTGACACATAATTAAGGGCATGTAGTTTACTACCTTCTTTCCTAAAAAGCGTTCACTTCCTTTCATCAAAGTCTGTATTACACCAGGTTGTACACGACCATACTTTTTAACAGTGAGAGGAAATAAGGCAAAGATAGATGAAAATGTAAATGATAGGTCTGAAATAGAAATTCAAAGACAGGTTCTGGAACGAAGAAATATAAGAATTCAGCAGGTCCTCAGACTGACTGACTCTACCCACAAAATGGGGCAGCTGGGGTCAGAATTAAGTGTGTGGCCACAGGACGCCAGGTCTCCTGAATTCTACACCGAAGCCTTTCCACAGCACTTTGCAAGCCTTAATAAACCATGTCCAGACACCATCAGAAGAACATCAGATTTTTCATCCCAGAAGAGTTTGCCTAACAGGACCCTAGTCAGAATTCCCACTGGGCTATAAAAAAATTCTTACAGCCACAAACCTCCACATCAAGTTCAGCACATGTGAATGAGGCCCAAAATGGGGGTGTGAATATGTGGGAAGCACTAAACCATATTTGTGATTCTTCAATGTTAGCCTGGTGGGTCTGTCGCATAACTGTCCCCACCTTGTTCGTCATACTGGGTATAAAATCTATTGTTGGGAGTGGGGGAAGGGAACAGCCCACAACTGGGGAGACCAGTCAGTATCATCTCTTTAATAAATGAATTGCTGTGCTAACATCCTGCTTCATATAATACTCAATAGCTCTGAAGAACAGGGGTCAAAGCAAAAGAATATTTACCAAATAGAAAGGAGGCTTTTAGAAGAGTTTTAGGTTCAGGCACTGCTGGCTTCTTTGGAAACAAAAAAACTATATGAATATCCCATTTATAAATAAAGATACTCTTTACTATTAAAAAGAGACCAACATCTGTAAAGACTGCTATAGAAGCTCTGCAGAAACAAAAGAATACACACACAAAAACAAAATCTACTGAAAATGGGGTTGACCAAGCCAGACTTTTGACAATGAAAACCTGCTGGCGGTGATTCGTGGCTCTGAGGAATCTTGGGCATCTAATGAAAGTAACTGACATTTCCCCCAGAACAGCAAGCAAGGACCCAAACTTTTACATCCGATTTTGGGGCACTCAAGAACTCGCTTAGGGTCCTCTGCCTCACAGGTCCAGGAACTTCAGCCTCAGAAACATTCTCTGATTGACAGAACAAACATGGCTAAGTGAAAAGAGAAAACCTTTTAAGAGGCAGGGGACATGTGACCAGTTTCCTGAGTCTGCTACTTACTATAAGCATATTCTCTAACTGCTGGGACCCCAGGTCTTTGAGAGACTGTAACATAGGGGTAACAAATGCCACTTGAACCACTATCAAGGACACAATTCAATGGGATGAATTAGATTCACAGTGTTGTGCTACCATCACCACTATTCATTACCAGAATGTTTTAATCACGCCAAGTAGAACTCTGTACCCATTACGCAGTAACTCCCCGTTCTTCCCTCACCCTGCACCTGGAAACCTTAATCTGGCTCTATAAATTTATATATCCTAAGTATTTATTATCCATGAGATCATGTGATATTTGTCTTTTTGTGTCTGACTTTTTTCACTCAACACATCTTCAGGCTTCATCCATGTTGTAATATGCATCAGAACGTCAGTCCTGTTTATGGCCGAATAATTAAACTGTTTTAATAAAACATTTTATCTTAAGAGAAAAAAAAACATCTTTTATATTAGAAAATAGTACATCATCCTTACTATGTGGCCTCAAAAATATGCCTTGGAAACATATCTTCTATGGCTAGGGGAAACATTTTTTAAATCCTCCCCAAAGTCACTGAGTTTCTAAACTGAAGACAGGACATATGACCTACCTTCAAGTGGTACTATGATCCAGATATGTTTATGGTTTTACTGAGGGGGCTTAGCTGCAGAATGAAAAACTAGACACTGGGGCAAACAGCATGCAGAAAGGTGAGGAGACCAGGAGCATGGAAAAGGCCCTGGGCAAACATGGAACTGGTGAGAAAGTGTTCCGGGCTGAGCTTTGGTGCTAGGTGCCTTTCCCACATGACCTTATCTAACCCTGACCGCCTACACAGACCACAGCTCCTAGAAGACAGAGCCAGGGCTGCTTTGTTCACCAGTGTGAACAGCACGGTGCCTGGCCCACAGCAGGTGCCCTACAAAGATGCTGTACGTGCCCAGGAGCCTTATTACCCCCACTTTGAAAATAAGATAATGGAAGCTCAGAGATGCCAAGTAACTTGCTCAACTAATAAATAGCTGGCTGTTTCTAAAATTCTACATTACCACTCCATCTCCCCCAAACCCTCCGGTCTTAGAAACAGAACAATTCAAACAGTGCAGATGCAGGCTGAGCAAAATGCTTTATTGTGAGAACCAAGGATTTGATTCCAATGCGAGTCCAAGGATTTTCTATGGGCAGAGTCCTCAGAACACAAGTGGCTGAGCGTGGAAAAGTTTTTACATAAAACCAAGGGAGTAGCCCTGAAGCCCGAGCCAAAAGAAACCCACCAACCAACCTGACAGAATCCACACTCAACTTAGTTGTGAGAAAGCAGGGACTTTTGTCCGGCACAAGGGAGGCACTCAGTAAATACAGGCTGAATGAAGTCATGAAAGAAAGAATGTGGCACTAAGATCAAAGATTTCACAAATGGCCTAGGACTGAGAGAAGAATAAAAATGAAAACCCTCAGAATTGTTTTAAACTTTAAACTTTCCAAACTAATTAAGTATTATGAATCTACATACCTGTAAATTACCCAGAGAGCCCCTTGCATTATTCAAAGGAAAAAGAAAAGAAAAAAAAAAAAATAGTTTTTGAGGCAAAGTAAAGAACCACTGAGGACAAGAAAAGAAAAAAGCAATAAAGTAAAGAAGGGCTTTCCCACACTGACCCCACATCCTTGATTCTATAGGCAATACCACAGGAAAACGCTGTCCGGAGAACCAGACGTAAGAATCTTACTGTAGTGGCCTTTTGTTTGAGGATGTCTTCATTTCATAATGGGATCCCCTATCACTCAGACCCTGCTGGTCCTTAAAAGTTACTTATAAAGACGAATGAGGGAAGCGGATGTGGCTCAAGCAGTTGGGTACCCGCCTACCACAGGTTTGGTTCCCAGTGCCTCCTTAAGAAGACAAGCAAGAGAGCGGGCTGATGTGACAGGCTGGTGCAGCAAGCTGACACAACA
>PVKH010041082.1:0-10998 GCA_004027955.1 Chaetophractus vellerosus
AAGCGCGGGGGGGGGGGCGGCGGGGGGGGATATGTAACCAAAAAAAAAAACAAAAAAAAAATTGAATGCTCATGTTTCCCTCCCCTTTATTCTCTTGATGTGATCTATTACATTAATTGATTTTCTTTTGTTGACCCACCCTTGCATATCTGGGGAAAATCAACTTGATCATAGTGTATAATTCTTTTAATGCGCAGTTTGATTTGGTTTACAAGTATTTTTTTGAGGATTTTTGCATCTTTGTTCATAAAAGATATTGGTTTGTGATTTTCTTTTCTAGTGTTATCTTTATCAGGCTTTGTTATGAGGGTAGTGTAGGCCTCATATAATGAGTTAGGTAGCATTCACTGCTCTTCAATTTTTTTAAAAAAATTATTTTATTTTTTAAAGATACTTAGATTATACAAATGTCACATACAAAATATAGGGGATTCCCATATGCCTCGCTCTCCACACCTCCCACATTTTCCCACATTAACAATATCCTTCAGTAGTGAGGTACATTCATTGCAATTGATGAACACATTTTGGAGTACTGCCACTAAGCGTGGATTAAAGTTTACATTGTAGTTTACTCTCTCTCCCACATAATTCTGTAGGTTATGGCAAGATTTATAATGGCCTGTGCTTTAGTCCATGGTTCCTTACCCAGTCCTGAGGATTCTGATATGGTAATGTCCAATCTACCTCTAATTGAGAGGGGGCTGTGATCCTATAGGGCCAATGGATGGGACTGTCTTGCAGTTACAGACTCTCTTGGTTCCTTGGGATGGTAGTTGTCCACCATCACCTTCATGTTAGTTGTCCTGGGTGAGACTAATAAACTGGAGAGTAGGTGTTGCAACTCCGATGAGATTCAGGGCCAGCTGGCACATGGACAGCCCAAAGATTTAAGTCTCTTGGACATGCGCCTACCAACTCTAGTACTAATTATATAGGTTCAAATAGAAGGACAGAAGAGCTATGTGTAGGGAAACCACAACTGAGTCCAACTCTGTCACTCTGGGGAGCAAAAATTCCAAAGTAGAGGCCACGAGCAAGGCACCAAACTCCTGAGCTATCTATCCTGCCTAGAGCCCTCAGGAGCCCCGCTATTTGGGGTAGTATCTACTTTGGCAGTCAAAGA
Source organism: Chaetophractus vellerosus (assembly GCA_004027955.1). Classification (NCBI taxonomy): domain Eukaryota; kingdom Metazoa; phylum Chordata; class Mammalia; order Cingulata; family Chlamyphoridae; genus Chaetophractus; species Chaetophractus vellerosus. The sequence goes on from PVKH010041082.1 coordinate 1,127, forward strand.
GATCTCCACCCACTGTGACAATGCTCCATGAACATTTGAACACATTTATATGTCTTATATGTATGCCCAGGTGAGCTTCCTCCCATGTATCTCCCATCACTTACATCCCACACCAATGATCCTCCCCTGCCACAGTTGTAACCCTTCTGTGATCCAAAACTTCTTCAAAAATGAAGCCAATAAAATAGCCAAATATGATTAATAAGAATATGAATAATAATGATAGTTTTAAAAATGAATAAAATGCAAAAAAAAATTTTTTTTTAAAAAATTTGAACAATAAAAGTAATGAAAAAAATTTTGGAAGAGTTTGAGCAGAACTGGAGTTAAGTCTTGGAATGTTTGATTGAATTCAACTGTGAAGCCATGTGGTCCTGGGCTCTTCTTTGTTGGGAAGTTTTTCATGACTGAGCCATCTCTTTACTTGTAATTGGTCTGTTGAGATCTTCTTTTTCTTCTAGAGTCAGTGTAGGTTGCTTGTGTCTTTCTAGATACTAGTCCATTTCATCTAGCTGTCTAATTTGTTGGCATATAGTTCATTGTATCCTCTTATGATCCTTTTTATTTCTGTGGGGTCAGTAGTAATTTCTCCACTTTTTCTGATTGTATTTACTTGTGTCCTTTCTTTTTTTCTTTGTCAGACTAGCTAAAGGTTTGCTGATTTTATTTTATTTTCTAAGAACCAATTTTTTATTTTGTTAATTCTAATTTTTTTCAGTTCTCTATTTCATTTATTTCTGCTCTAGTCTTTATTTCTTTCCTTCTGTTCATCTTGGGTTTAGTTTGCTGTTCTTTTTCTAGTTTCTCTTGGTGTGTGGTTAGATCTCTGAGTTGAGCTCTTCTTTTTTAATGGTAGAAGTTAGGGCTATAAATTTCCCTGTGAGCACTATGTCCCATAAGATTTGAGAGGTTATGTTCTCATTTTCACTCATCTCAAGATATTTCCTGATTTTACTTGTGATTTCTTCTTTGACCCATTGGTTGTTTAAGAGTATGTTATTTAACTTACATATATTTGTGGATTTTCCAGTTCTCTGCCTGGAATTGATTGCCAGCTTCATTCCATTGTGATCAGAGAAGATGCTTTGAATAATTTTAGTCTTTATAAACTTATTGAAACTCATTTTGTGACATCATATGAGGTCTCACCTGGAGAATGATCCATGTACATTTGAGAAGAATGTCTTTCCTGCTGTTTTTGGGGTACAGTGTTCTCTGTATGTCTGTAAGGTCTAGTTCATTTATTATAGTGTTCAAGTTCTCTGTTTTTTTTTTTTTTTTAATTTTCTGTTTATATGTTCTATCTGTGGATGAAAGTGGGTATTGAAGGCCCCAACTGTTATTGTAGATGTGTCTATTTTTCCCTTCAGTTTTTGCCTCATGTATTTTGGGGCACTGTGGTTAGGTGCATTATTGTGTATGATTATTTCTTCTTGGTGGATTGACTCTTTTCATAATATATAGTATCCTTATTTGTCTCTTGAAATAGCTTTTGACTAAAGTCTCTTTGTCTTTTATTAGTATAGCTACCCCAGCTCTCTTTTGGTTACTCTTTGCATAGACTATCTTTTTCTATCTTTTCACTTTCAGCCTAATTATGTCTTTGGGTCTAAGGTGAGACTCTTGTTAACAACATATAGTTGGATCATGCTTTTTAAAAACTGTATTCTGCCCATCTGTTTGTCTTTTTAAAAAAATTTTTTTTATTATACATCCCCCCCTTTTTGCTTGTTCTTGCTGTGTTCATTTTTCTCTGCGTTCCTCTGTGTCTGCTTGTCTCCCCCTGCTGGGGCGACCTGCCAAGTCAGCTCACCAGCATGGCAGCCCACCTGCTCATGGGGGCTTGCCCTTGCTCGCAGGGGCTTGCCTTTGCCTGCGGCGGTGTGCCCCGCCCACATTGGCTTGCCTTCTCAAGGTGGTCTGTCTGTTTGAGGAGGCCTGGGGACCGAACCTGGGGCCTCCCATGTGGTAAACCGGCGCCCTACCAACTGGACTATAGAGCCAGCCCTTGTTTGTCTTTTGATTGGGGTGTTCAACCCATTAACATTCATTGTCCTTACTGATAAGCAGGAATTTCATCAGCCATTTTATCCTTTGTTTTTTATATGTCATATCTTTTTTGGTTTTCCTTTATTGCAGGCATCTTTTGTGTATAGTCAATCTTTTGTGATGTAACTGATCCCTTTCTCTTTTCCATTTCTGTATATTTTAAAAATACTTCGTGGTTACCTAAGTCTATAACCTATTAGTTTGAAAAAATACCAAATTATCTCTAATAGTATACACGTTATCTCCTCCTGTGTCCCTTTGTTTCCCCTCGTTATGTGTTCATTATTAGGAAATAGGATTGTTTCTTATTCAATTGTATTCTAACTCTTATAGAAATTAAAAAGTAGAGTTATATAGAGAAGATAAAGTACTATTGGGTTTTGCATTCACCCATTTGGTTACCTTTACTGAATGTCTCCACTTCTTCATGCTGCTGCTCCAAGCCACTCTCTTCTGTCTTTTCCTTTAGACCTTAAGCATTACTCCCTTTAGCAATTCTTATAGGGCAGGTCTTTTGGTAACACACTTTCTCTGTTTTTGTTTATCTGTGACTGTTTTAAACTTTCCCTTTTTCAATTTTTTTTTTTTTTGGTCCAACTGCATTTTTTTTTAATGCAAGTAATTTCAAATTTATTTTTTCTAAAAAAGAACATTCTATGCTAAAAACCAGGCATGGCAGGAGCTTCTTTTCTTTATCTCCCTCTTTTTGAAGGACAGTTTTACCAGATAAAAAAATTGGTGGCTGTCGGTTTTTTCTTTCAGAACTTTAAATATATCATACCGCTGCCTTCTCACTTCATGGTTTCAGATGAGTCCTAGTGAGGATTCCTTGTGTTTGATGAGCCACTTTCCTCTTGCTGCTTTCAGAATCCTCTGTTCATCTGTGGCATTTGACATTTTGATAGTATGTGTCTTGAAGTAAGTGTAGTAGGGTTTATTCTGTTTGGAGTATGTTGTGCTTCTTGGTCATGTATATTTATGTCTTTCGTGATTTGGGGGAATTTCTTGGTTTACCTCTGTATCCATGTTTAGTTTATTTCTATCCATATTTTCCTTCAACTTCTTGAATTGATGTTGGAGATTTATTTGAACTTTGATTAGGCGTGCCAAAGTCTGTGCTTTCTTTGAAGTTTAAGTTAGTTCCCTTGTTTGAGCAATATCTTCCTCTTTCTTAGTATGACTTGTGACTTTTTACTGATGTCTGATCATCTGATTATTTTGATTTTTTGGGCTTACTCTGGAAGTCAGTTTCTCGCTCTTGCCTAGGATTTTATTGTAGATTGGCTGTGTGTTAAGGTGCTTCTTCAAAGCTTATTCCAGCTTATACTGCAACTTTAGAGCAGCCTGTGTTCAATTGTCAATTTGCTCCCATCTTCTGCACCTGTTTCTTGTCCTGGACACAGTGCAGCTTTTATAATTGCCCTTTTACATGCAATTGTTTCATCCCTGGAAGAGGATTTCTTTTCCTCTGTTCCTTCTCAGGGAATCCCGGGCTGTTTTGTTTATGTGCATATTTTCCTTGCAGAGGCTATGTTTTGCCCAACTACTTTTCCATGCCCAGGACCTCCTTTTCATTGCAACTTTCATTCCTGAGGCCCATCCTGTTTTATAGCAGTTCAGCTTTACCTTTTTCAGTTTTTTTTAATCCCCTCCCCCCCACACTTCCCCAGATGGTTCTCTCATCTGTCTGCTCATTGTTCGCTTGCCTTCTCCAGGAGGCACCAAGAACTGAACCCAGGACCTCCCACAAGGGAGGCGAATGCCCAATGGCCTGAGCCACATTTGCTCCCCGTGGGCTGTGGTGTCTGTTGGTTTGTGGCACCTGCTTGTTGCAGCGGGCATGGTGTCTGCTTGTCTTCTTTAGGAGGCACCAGGGCCTGAAACGGGGACCTCCCGTGTGGTAGGCAGGCACCCAACTGGTTAAGCCACATCCTCTTCCCCTTTCAAGAGTTTTTTCTGTCCCCTGTAAATTCTACTTTAGGGTATCCTGCCCCAGGGAGCAAGATGGGGTCATAGTTTTAAATGCCTTTTTGTTCTGGTTTGTTTTCATTTAGGTGCTCCAGCAATTAGAGACTGGGTAGGTGTGTGCACTGTTTGGCAACAGTTCCATTACAGATCATTTTGTTTCCTGTTGGCCCTTTTGTATGGATATTCTTTGCCAATCACTTGGGCTCCTCCCTGGGTTTATGTGGCCTTGAGTTTCTGTGTCTAAATGTGCATGAGGTTCTAACTCACTGCTGAGAGTTGCTTTGTGGTCTGTAACCATAGCAGGTTGTACCCAGACTGGAGTGCTGTGTTGTGCTGTGACTCCTAAGCCACATGGGGCTGAGTGAGGGGAAAGCATCTGGACTGGTAAGTACAACTCGCAGATCTCCTACCTTCTTTTTTGGTGTTTTGTTTTTTTTGTTTGTTTGTTTTTTTGTTTGTTTTGTTTAAGCAAGTGGGATTTGCCCTATTTATTTCTGAGATAAAGCTTTTCTGGGAATGTCTTACATCACCATCTTGATGATGTCACTCCACCCAAACTTCTTTAATTCCTTATAATTTTAAATTTAACTTTTGAATAGATAATAAATTCACAAGAGCTGAAAATTCAAAAGGTATGAAGGGATCTTCCAACTTGTTCCCATTCCAGTTTGGTTTTCCTTCAAATAACAGTCTGTTGATTTATTCATGTGATTTACAAGCCTGTAGAAGCTCTTGCATATATGGAAAGACATGTACAGAATGTTTACTTTAGCATTATTTGTAAAAATGAAAATTGTCTTTTGACCAGAAAATGGATAAAATGTAGTAGCCAGTCCTGGTATTTCCACTCTGTATAGCCCCCTCCCTCCCACACTGAACAGGGCTGAGCTGCCTAAGAAAAAGCATATTGTGGGAATGACATTCTGTGATTTCTGAGGCTAGGTCACTCTTGGATCGACTTGCTCTGGGGAGAAAGCCACTTTCTGACATGGACACTAAAATACCCTATGGAGACATGCAAGTGCCAAGGGACTGAGGCCTCCTGACATCAACTTGTAAGTGAAGTTAATGAGCCATCTTGGAAGTGGATCCTCCAGCCCCATTCGGATGACTGCAGCTTCCACCAGCATCTTTACTGCAATCTCCAGCTACAGTCACCCAGCTAAGCTGCTCCTGAATTCCTGGCCTACAAGAACTTGTGTGAGATAAGGGTTATTATTACTGTTTTACTGCCACATTTGGGGGCATTTGTTATGCAGCAAGGATTAACACACATTATATAATTTTAGTCTGCTTGTTTTTAAAAATGGGTTCTAATAGTTATGTCATAGAGTTCTCATGAGGTTTAACTGAGAATCTGAAATCTGTGTGCTTGGCACAAGCAATTGCTTGTTGCTGCGTCTTTCTTTGATTTTGTTCTCTTCCTTCAGAGTTCCAAGTGACCTAGTTCTCTCTCTCTTTATAATCAGGTACTCTTCCCAGTATAAATACTGTCTAATATGTCCACAGTTGGTAGGGTGTTTTGTCAATCCTCACAGTACAAGTTGGAGAGAAGGTTAGTACAGTTGGAGAGAAGGTTAATCTCTTCAGGGCATGAGCTGTAATTGGATCCAATCCCACTGGAACAGGAAAATCACATCAGTAGCCTTGACTCCATCTTCTAAGCACGCCTATGTACGAGGTCTCAGGTGGCTCAGGAGAGAATTTGAGTTTCTGGCACCTCTGCCCAGCAAACCAAACATCTCAGGAGGATTTCCTTCCGGTGCCCGAGTGAAAGAGCCGTGTTCTTGAAATGCTGATTACAACACTAATTATTTTTTTAAGTATACCATATAAAGCCATAGATTTGCATAATCATGTAAGAGATTTATCTCTAGGGGGGAAAAAAAACGGACAGCTCTACCAGACAAAATATATCCCCGTACTTCTGAAAAGCAGGGGAAAAGCTCATATTAACACTGGAGTCCCTGCCAGAGCACCCATCACTTGACCTATCATTTGCCAAGTTGCTTAAATTACTGGCTTATCCAAAGCACAGAACTTTTCTCTGCCTGTAGTGGAGAGGGACAAACATTTAAATATGAAAGAGAACAGTGAAATTAGAAGTAAACAATTAAAGGAGAATGAAAAAAAGTGGTAAACCCTTGGCAGACCAGGTTAGTTCAGTACCCCATACTTGGGTGAGAACCAGTAGCTCTCCCATTGGGATTCTGTGGTCTCCTGTGCCTCCTTGAAAATATCCAGGGTAAAGTGCTGCTCCTTGCAACATACCCAGGGTGTTAATAGGGGCCCCACCCAGAAGGGGAGAAAAAGAGGTTTGTTGACAGTGTCTGAACAGCCTCCCTTTCCTATCCTCTCCATCTCATGCCAAGTCTTCATAGACCTCTGCTCTCAGATGTGTCAGCTAGTTTCCTCTGCCTACCCCAAAGGAGTTCAGACAGCCTGAGTGGCATTCGATTTCAGCAAGTCCACAAATAATGCATATAAAATAGTCATTTTGTGTGGCGAGTGGGGTTCCAGGCTACCTTTAGAAAGGCTGGCACAGGACAGTCTCCTTTCATTTGACCCTCCTTTGCTAATACAAGGCTGTTTGGCTGGGTCCAGTACCCCATGGAGCTAATGTCCAGGCCAAGAATAGTCTTCATTCTTCCTGTAAAGCTTTGAAAGAACACAGGAAACTGTCAGTCTCTATTTTCTGCTGAAAATGGCTGGCATGAATTTTAGAATTCTATGGATTAATCCCAAATCATGGGAACCAAGTTTGGTTGAAAAGCAGCAGTGTTTTCATCTGAGATGAGATGCTCTAACACACTATTACATTTCTAGCATCTTAAAAAACATCCTCTTGACAAAAATTACTTTCTTTCCGTAGAGTGCCCTATTGTTGAAAGATAATTTAGTTAGCAGCTATCTGTGAACAAAAGAACCAGAGTAGGGGCCACACACATTTACTTAAAATGAACCATCACTGAAAACTGGGTAAAAGCCAATACTCTGTGCATGGCTACTGAAAATAATCACTTCCTCCCACATGCAAAGATAAACAAAGACTGGACACTTCACCTGTGTAGTCACAATGTAATCTTCACCCCACACCAGCAAGGGAGTCATTGGCCTTATTTTATAACTGAAAAAACAGCATTCAGAAAGGAAAAGTAGCATGCCCAATTTACACAGACATGGGATTTGATCCTAGATGATCTGACTTCAAGTCCTGTGTTTTCTACTCCTCCAGGCTGCCTGGTGACCAGGTGGCCCCTCTAACCAGCAAGCATCTGTTCTGTGCTAATCACAGTGCTACAGAACATCACACTTTAGAAGTAAAAAAATATTGTGATGAAGTATGGGAACTTTACTTAGTTTGCAGATTTTTCTATTAGAAAGGATTTCAATTTACTGACGTAGCAGAAAATAAATTTTCCTTTCAAATCAAGTGGCTTAACACAGCAATCTTCACTAGGATCTTCCTTAGGGCTTAGATAATAATTTAATGTTAACTATGCACACATTACCTAGATCAGTGGTCTTCAAAGTGGGGTGTACTAGATAATTCTTTGAGAAGAGAGTGCTAAACTTTTTATTCTGCTCTTTAAAATTTTGTTTCATAATGTTCACATTTGTATAGTAGTACATGTATACAAATTATTAATACATATAATTAGGGATAGATGCTCAAAAATATTTTAATAGGGGAACAGGAGCAAGTTTGGAGACAGTGATCTGAGTCACCATTTTATTCTTGCTGCGTTCTTGGCTATCATGCCACCGAAGTGCTTTCCTCTTTTTTTTTTCCTCACTTATTAGAACCTGACTTCTATACCCATAGACCAAAGTTTCTCCAAGAGGATCAAAGGCATGAAAGGTGTAGTGGGTGAGAATGCAGAGGTGGAGTATGACGCCATGCTAAACAGTAGGAAAGACGTGAGTATGTATCACCTCAGCTTTCAAATTTACAACCTAAGTTGCACAAAAATAAGCTGCATGTCTAATTCTTCATTGTCAACTTCCCCAGTTACTTATGAACCTGATAAAAAACCAGTTAGATCCCATATTCTATCATGGGGTGCCCAAGAGAATCACTGGGATTGGACTTAAATGGTTAACTCTCCTAATTAGTGAATAGTGGTTGATGAGTGACTCAATTATATAATGCCTCTGACATGATACCCATTTTTATTTATTATTTATTTATTTATATATGCCCCCCTTGCTGCTTGTTCTTGCTATGTTCATTTTTGCTTTTGCGTTCTTCTGTGTCTGCTTGTCTCCCCCTGCTGCAGCATCTTGCCGAGTCAGCTCACTGCGTGGTGGCTTGCCACCTTGTGGTGGCTTGCCTTCTCGAGGCGGCCTGCCTTTTCAAGGAGGCCCCTGGAATGAACGCGAGGCCTCCCATGTGGTAAACCAGGGCTCTACCAATTGAGCCACAGCTGGTTCCCCATGATACCCATTTTGTTTTCTACAGATTGGCCTTTCCTTATTGAACATTGCACACATTATTATCATACAGCAATTCTCAGAAATCTACCAGCCATACAGCAAAAATAGTGAAAAATCAAAAGACACAGTAAAGTTTTATAGGTACTGTATCAGATTCATGCAGAGACCTTGGGCATGTCATGGATAAAGACTTGTAAAAGTTTTCATTTATACAGTATAGTAGAATAAACTGATCACAAAGTATAGAATTTTTGAGTAAGCATGAGAGCCTATCTCTAGAGGCAGTTATTTAAGTAAATACTTCACCAGTTAGGCAGTCTATAAATTTTTTTACTTTGCAGTCTCCAAATTCAGTAGATTGTTCTTAACTCCCTGAAACCAAACTGTTTTGTTAGAGGTCTTAACCCAGTTTCTTAACACAAGAACCAAACTACTGTATATTTACTTAGAGTTATTCCTCTTAGAAGAACAGCCATATATTTTTGGGTGGATACAGGTGAAAAAACTTACCTTGTGTAGAATACTTACAGTAAGTACAGCTCTACCTTAAAATATATTGTTCCATTGCAATTTATTATAACGACTACCAAAAAACTCCACAAAAACCCCCACTAGCACTATAGTATGTACATTCCCCCAAAGCAGAACACAATTTAGGACTAACAAAAATTTTAACTAATGATGGCCATCAAATAAAGACGCCTGTTTAATGTAATATATAAATCATGTTTTTAATGTCCAATGAGATCTAGTTTAAAAATAGTGCACTATGGTGAATTTTTATGTAAAATCAATAGTCTATAATGTGAATAATCTTCCTAATGTTTTACAATTTTAGCTTAAATTCTCTGGAAAGCAAGTAACAGACACTGTTAAACTTTCAAAAGTGATAAAACTGGTTGCATTATTTATACTTAAAATATCATAAAGCATTATGTTAAATGTACCTGTAATGGTTTGAGTTTGATTTAATTATGAATTCCAAAAATATAGATTAGATTATGTTTGTAAGCTGGTCTGTTCATCTGGGCATGATTGAGTTGTGAGTAGGGCGTTAACTGCCACATCAGTGAGACGTTGAGCCCTGCCCCTCGGTGGGCGTGGTCTAAAGTATGGAAGGCTAGATAAGAGGCAGCAGAGGGCAGATTGAGAGCAGAGCTTTGGAGAAGCAGATTTGAGAAGCAGTTCTGATGTTGGAGTGAGCCGATCGCCGGATAGCCTACAGCTGGCCTTGTGGAGAGACGCAGCATAGAAAGCCTCATTGTCTACAGCTGAACTCGTGAAGGAAACAGAAGCTAAGCCCGGAGAGAAACGCAGCCCCGGGAACAGAGGAACCTGGAAGCCTGAACCCTGGAGACGTCGGCAGCCATCTTCCCCCAACACGTGGACTCTGGTATGGGAAGAAATTTATGCTTTGT
>PVKH010041083.1:0-10991 GCA_004027955.1 Chaetophractus vellerosus
ATAACAAACTGGCTTCTATAGCATACACGTTTTCTGCTCCCATATCCCCTCGTTTTCTCTCTTTGTGTTGTGTTTGTCCTACTTTACCACTTTATATTTTGAAGTCTGTTATCAGGAAATATGCCTTTTGTTGTTGTTGTTCAATTGTGTCCTGACTCTTATAGGAATTAAAGAGTAGAGATGTATATTGAGAATACAATATTATTGGGTTTTGCATTTACCTTTTTTAGTTACCCTTACTGATAATCTTCATTTCTTCACACTACTCCAAGCCACTCTCTCCTGTCTTTTCCTTTTTATCTGCAGAACTTCCTTTAGTAATTCTTATTAAGGAAGTTCCCTTTTTTTATGAACTCTCAGTTTCTGTTTAATCTGTGATTATTTTAAACTCTTTCTCATTTTTGAAGGACAGTTTTGTTAGATAAAGAATTTTTGGCTGGCAGTTTTTATCTTTCAGTTCCTTAAATATATCATACCACTGCTTTCTCACCTCCATGGTTTCTGATGAGAAATTGGTATTTAGTCTTATTGAGGATCCCTTGTATGTGACAGATCTCTTTTTTCTTACTGCTTTCAGAGTTCTCTTTTTATCTTTGACTTTCTCTTTGACATTAATTTGACATTCTGATTATTGTGTGTCTCAGAGTAGGTGTATTAAGATTTATTCTGTTCAGAATATATTCTGCTTCTTGGACATGTATATTTATATCTTTTATAAGAGTTGGGAAATTTGGGGCCATTTATTTCCTCAAATATTCTTTTGGCTCCTTTTGCCTTCTCTTCCTTCTAGGACACTCATGATCCCTATGTTTGTGTGCTTCATGGTGTCACTCAAATCCCTGAGACACTGTTCAACTTTTTCAATTTTTTTTCTCTATCTGGTTCTTCTGACTGTATGATGTTTTTTTTTTTTTCAGTTAGGCCAGTAAAAATAATTTATTGAGAAATGGGGGAAAAGAACAGAGCTTGCTGAGAAATGAGAGGGAAGGACAGAAATACGCACGAAGATTTGGTGCAGGCTCCTCTAGGCAGAGAAAGAGAGATTTGGCTTGTGTAGTTACCTTTTAAGCTATTAATTATTCCTCCCCTTGCTAATGTTGGGGGCATGGGCCCCAGCTGTTTGCTGTTCTGATTGATTACCCCACCCGTCAGTTCCCCAGGGGGACCCAGTGATGAGGCTCCTTGAGGATATCTAGGGCTTTACCTTGACCCTGAATGAGATTCTCATGCCCAGGATCTTGCAGTGTCATCTTTCTGGCAGCCTTCTCAGGAGGTTTCAGGTCGGGGTCTCACAGCCATGTGGTCTGTCAGCCATGTTGTCTTCTAAGCCAGCTATCTTCCCCTTTTCATTATACTAACCTGCCTTAATGACTCCCTCAGAGAGTTCACACCTTTATTCTTAAGGGGGCACTGAGGGGCGATGGTCATTCCTCTGTAGCTACTTCTTGCTGGTTAGGGCAGTAGTCCCTGCCTGACAGGGCACAAACCTCTCTGGCTATTCTATTGTGGTTGAGGGAAGATGGGTCTGGCACCCTGGTTGGAGCTGGATGAAATGCCCTCATAACTAATAAGTCATTGATTCTGTAAGAAATTAACTTAATTAGAATTTTGAAAATACATAGTTCCACTAAAAGGATAAGGAAGATGGTGGTAGGTGGGCCCAAAAGGGGAGCCAGCTGTGACATACTGACCACGAGAGTGAGAAAGGCCAGATGCCTTCAGAGCCTGCATCCTCCCAAAGTTGATGGGAAACAGCATTCTTCCTTGAGTTATTTTATGTTGTTGGTTAATTCTGATTGTCCTGCCTTCTAGTTTGCTGATTCTTTCTTTTGTCTGTTCAAATCTGCTGATATATGCCTGTAGTGTATTTTAATCTCTACAATTGTACCTTTCATCCCCATAATTTCTATTATTTTTTTATACTTTCAAATTCTTCATTATGCTCATACATTGTCTTCTTCATATCCTTCATCTTGTTATGCTTATTTTCCTTCATCTCCTTGAATTGATTTAGGAGATTTGTTTGAACTTCTTTCATTAGTTGTTCCAAATTCTGTGTCTCCTCTGAAGTTTCAATTTGTTCCCTTGACTGAGCCATATCTTCCCTGTTTTGTAGTATGGCTTGTAACTTTTTGCTGATGTCTAGCATCTGTTCATCTTAATGTGTTAACTCTGAAGGTCAGTTTCTCCCTTTTGTGTAGGGTTTTATTGTTGATTGGCTTTGTGTTAAGGCTATTTGATGCGTGGCCCAACTTATTCTAGATGTCTAGAAAAGCCCATGTTTAATTGATCAGATTTTCTTTGCTCTTCTTTTTTTTTTTTTAAGATTTATTTATTCCCCCCTGCCCCGCTCCGTTGTTTTGTACTCACTGTCTCCCCTCTGTGTGTTCTTCTGTGTCTGCTTGTCTTCTCTTTAGGTGGCACTGAGAACTGATCCTGGGACCTTCTGGAGTGGAGAGAGGTGCTCAATCTCTTGCGCCACCTCAGCTCCCTGGTTTGCTGAATCTCTTATTGTCTCTCTTCTGTGTCTCTTTTTGTTGAGTCATCTTGCTTTGCCAACTCTCTGCATGGGCCAGCACTCCATGCAGGCCAGCACTCCTGCATGGGCCAGTACTCTGCATGGGCCAGCTCTCTGCTTGGGCCAGGTTGCCATGTAGGCCAGCTTGCCTTTCACCAGGAGGCCCCAGGAATCGAACCCTGGACCTCCTATATGGTAGACAGGAGCTCAATTGCTTGAGCCAAATCCGCTTCCCTCTTTGCTCTTCTTTATCTGATTCTTGTCTTGTGTATGTGGTACTTTTTTTAAAGATTGCACTTTTTATGTAATTGTTTCACTGTCCTTTCCTCTGTTCCTTCTCCAGGAATCTTGATCTGTTCTGTTTGTTTTTGTACAGAATTTTCTCCCCAGTTCCTAGATTTGTTCAAATTCTCTCCCTCACTCAGTGTCCCATTTTTCTTATGCTTTTCAGTTCTGGGAACTTCCTGTCTTAAAGCAGTTCAATTTAACCACCACCACCCTTTTTTCTCTGTGAGGCTTTTCTGCCTCCAGTTTCTTCCCTGTTAGGGTGTCCTGCCCCAGGGAACCAGATGAAGTCAGTCCAGAAAGGTCGGTCACTCCATAAAAGTCCATTTTGTGTTTAGGTGGTCCAGTCAACAGAAATTGGTTTGAGTGAGCGCAGCAGTTTTTAGCTGCAGTGTTATTATGGACTCTTTCTTTCTCTCTCTCTCTCTCTCTTTTTATCTGCTGGGGACCTTCTTGTATGCAGCACTCCTCAGCATCTTGTGCCCTGCCCTGGGTCTCTGTGAACTTGAGTCCCTGTGTCTGGATATGTATGGTGTTCTATCATTGCTATCCCCAGTGGGACATGAAAGGGATCCAGACCACTGCATCTGAGCAACTTCCAAGCTGCACTGAACCAAGTGGAGGAGAGGGAGGAGACTGGCAGGTCTGGGACAGAAACTCCCTACCTGGTATTTTCCTTTTTCTTCAATTCAGCATTTGTAGAGTCCTTCTCCAGTCTCTACCATCTTCCATAGTTCTAAGAAAATAGTATTTGTCCTTTTATTTGCTGAATCTCTGAAGAGGTTTTTCAGGGGATGTCTTATGTCACCATGTTGATGATGTCACTCTCTGAAGAACTTTTAACATTTCTTACAAGGCAGGTCTACTGGTAAGAAATTCCTTCAGTTTTTGTTTGTCTGAGATAATATGCATTTCTCCTTCACTTTTTAATTTTTTTAAATGTTGGCTGCAAAAAGCTTTATGTTTATACTTGGTTCATGGCTTGTTAGAGGGCTGCAAGGTAGTTGGTTAAAAAGCTGCCTCCTGGCTGGAGTGAGGGGATTAGTCAGAAGCCTGGATGCCAGGAAAATACAAAGACTCCCCCAAAGGACTCTTGTTTCTGGAGACTCCTAGTCATGCTTGAGGGTGTTATTTTCAAAGAGATATATGATACTTGCCCAGTCAAATCTGTAAGCTGGTCAACCTGTGAAGATTGGTCAGTTGGCCATCCATCTTCTTGATGAGTTTCTCCTCCTCATCTAGGAAATGCTCTCTAGAAAGTCACAGAGAAGAGGATCTGTGTTGCCAGAACTGAAGGCCAAAAGGACCTCATTCAGGTTCTTCCCCAGGGCCCTGGCAGCCTCCAAGGTATCCATGGTTTTACCACACTCATCTTGGGATGGCATCTGCATGTTCTGCAAGAGGGTGTAGCCACCATGCTGTTTTTGCCTTGTTCCTTCCAAACACTGTTGAAGCAAGAGACAGATCCATGGGACTGCAGGACACACTGTCTCTCCTTTGCTGGTGAAGGATAGTTTCGCCAGATACAGAGTTCTAGGTTGATGGGGTTTTTTCTTTCTATACTTTAAAGATTTCATTCCACTTTCTTCTTTCTTACATAGTTTTTGAAGAGAGGTCAGATATAATTCTTATCCTTGTTCCTCTATAGGTCTTCCTTCAAGACTTTCTCTTTGGCTTTGGTTTTCTGCAGTTTGAATTTGGCATACCTAAGTGTAGATTTTCTGGTATTTATCTTGCTTGGTGTTCTATGAACTTTTATGGCCTGTGGTTTGGTGTCTATTATTAATTTTGGAAAATTGTCAGTCATTTTTATCTCAAATATCTCTTCTGATCCTTTCTATCTCTTTTCTCTTTCTGGTATTCCCATTACAGAAATGCTATACCTTATTTCCCATAATTCTTGAATATTCTGTTCCCTTTTGTTCTTTCTCTTTCCTCTGTGGATTTCAGTTTCTCCTCAGATCTTGAAGCTCACTGATTCTTTCTTTGCTGTATCCAGTCCACTGGTGAGCCCATCAAAGGCATTCTTCATTTATGCTATGGTGCTTTTTCTTTATAGCATTTCCTTTTGCTTCTTTCTTAGATTCAATCTTTTTGCTTATTTTACCTACCTATTCTTGAGCCCTTAGCTTATTAGTCATAATTAATTTGAATTCCCAGTCTGATAATTCTCTCATACCTGAGTCTGGTTCTGTTGCTTCCTTTTTCTTGTCAGACTGTATTTTTTCATTTCCTTATAGTATGCCTTATAATTTTTTGTTGAAAGCTGGATATGATGGACTGGGTAATAGAAACTGAGGTAAACAAGCCTTTAGTGTGAGGGGTTATATCTATTTGGCTAGGAGTTGTGCTGTAGTAACTGTTTGCTATTGTTGTAGGTGTCTGTAGCTTCAATTTCCATTAGTGTCATTTTTCTCCCCTGTTATCTTTGGGTTTCCCTAGAAATAGAATCTGAGTCTTGTGGTTCTTTCAGTTATAATTCTCTGCAATTATTCAAGAGCCTTGTTGATATAGTGGTAAGGTGTGGGTGGAGGGGAAGTATTCTATAATCCTATGATTAAGTCTCTGTCTTTTAGAGGGCCTGTGTCCCTGGGCTGTGAATTTCACAAGTGCTTGTCTGCTTCCCCTTGCCAATTAGGTGAGACAAGAAGGCTAGAGGGGAAGAGAGCTGTGTATTTCCTTTCCCCCATATCAGTTTGGCTCTGGTAAAGTAGATAAGAAGGAGAACAGTATGCTCTGGGCCTATTTCAAACTGATTATTTTTCCCTTTCCCTGTCTGGAAGCAGGAGGGAAGTTTTCTTCATTCTTCACTGTGAAAACTGGGGGGAGTTCCTGGAGGCAAAATTCATGAAAGTGTGGGACTCTCCCTAAGACTTGGCTCCTAGGAGTTAACATCTCAAGCTAGTCCACACTCAGCCTCCAAAAGTTTGTCAATTACAGTTTATGTTTTCCTCCCAGTTTCTGGCCCAGTGGTTTCTGCTCCTAGTAAACTGTTATTCTCTGTATTCACCTGTCTCTCTAATTTTGTGGGCATTGGTTTGCTCTATGTCCTCAATTCTCTGACGGATCTAAGAAGAGTTGTTGATTTTAAGTTTGTTTCAGCTTTATTTCCTTGTTGTGAGGATGGGAGTAATGATTTCCAAGTACTTTACACTAGAACAGAAACTGGAAGCTGAATGGTTTTTTGTAACCTATAGTTGAAAGGAGAATTTGGGAAGCCTGGACTTTCAGTTGAAAGGGCTGGGCTCTTGGGGGAAAAAAAAAGCATTCTTTCAATTGTGAGCTACACTGTGGACATTCTTAAGGACTCCATTTAAGTTGAGGGGAAATTGAAGAATAGCAGAGCCTTATGCGTCTTTTCCGTAGTTATATCTCAGAGACCTCAAGCTTCATAGAGAAGTCTTGAATCCAACGTGGCACAAAGTAAGAGGGATAGAAACTTTAGAGTGAGAGGTCTAGGTGGATAGGCCACTCCTATGGCAAGAGGAAAGGTATTGAGTGTTCCCAAAATCTGTGTGTGAAGGGGTGTAGGTGTGCAGGGAAGATGGGTGTAAAAAATTCTGGAAGAATACCCAGGAAGAGTCCTGGGGTTGAGACAAGAGGAACTATGGCTATAAACAGCAAATACCAAAACCAAACTTCCAAATGACTCAGTGGAATTGTCTCAATGGAGTGAGACTCAGAATCCACCATTCAGAGTGGTCCTTAAACACTTCTAAAGGTAAAAAAAAAAAAGTCTTCTCTAGGTTCCTTATTCAACTGAAGTGACAGAATCAGCTCTATAGTATAAAAAAAATCAATACTTGGCCCTAGTTAGAGGATTCTATAAAAAAAATACATCAGGAACCCTTACTTTGTTGAGTGAAGAGTGGCCTTCTGGGTGTTAATCAGCATCTGGGATCCACAGTGTCATCTATTGGGTTCATGTTTCATCCAACTCAAATGGAACTCTTAGAGATAAATATTACAGAATCTGAAATAAAAATTTGCTGTGTTGGATTAACATCATATTAGACAGTGCAGAAGAAAAGATTAGCAAGCATGAACACACAGCAATAGAAACTGTCCAAACTGAAACTTAGAGAGAGAGAGAAGGGCTGGGCCAGGGGGAGAGAATGAATGCTAAATAAGATGGAATAGAAAAAAAAATTGAACAGAGCCTCAGTAACTTGTGAGACAAAATCAGGTGCCCTAATATACATATAAATGGAGTCCCAGAAGAAAGAGGGGTAGATAGACAAAAGCTTTTTAAAAAGTAATGGCCAAATTTTCCAAATTTTATGAAACTGTAAGTCCACCACTGTGAAGTTCAATGAGCCTCAACAAAGATAAACACAAAATTAATCACAATTAGCCACATTGTAATCAGATGGCTGAAAACGTGATAATGAGAAAAATCTTCAATGTAGGCAAAGAAAGTACAGAGTAACAGAGATAAGAATTATTTTAGAATTCTCATGTGAAACTATGCAAAGTAGTGATAATGGAATGACCTCTTTAAAATGATAAACGGAAAAAAAAACCTTTCAGCCTAGAATTTTTATCCAGTGAAAATATCTTTCAAAAATGAAGGCGAAGACTTTTTCTAACAAACAAAAATAGAGAATTTGTTACTAGCAGATCTGCACTACCAGAAAAATGATTCTAGACGGAAAATTGAATTTGCTCAGAGAAATGAAGAGTGCCAGAAAAGTCAGTGGGTGGGTAATTATAAAATATTTCTCCTCATTTTAACCTTTCTTTAGATGGCAACTTATTCTACAAAGCAAAAATAACAATGTATTATAGGGTTTATAACATATGTACAAGTGAAATGTATGACAACATATAGTACAAATGATGAGTGGGAGAAATGGAAGTAAGTATCTTATATTAGTTCTGGCATATATAGCATGATTTGAAAGTAACTGTGATAAGTTTAAGATGCATATATAGACTCTAGACCAATTACTAAAAAGAAAAGAAGTGTAAGTGTGTATAAATATTAAGCCAATTATGGAGATAGAATGCAATATTAAAATGGAAACAATCTGAAAGAAAGCAGATGAAGCAGAAAAAAGGAACAAATAACAAATGGGACAAATGAAAAATAAATAGCAAGATGGTAGATTTAAAACCCTACCATAGTGACATTTACATAAAATATATATGGTCTAATCACTTCAGTCAGAAGATAGGGATTGTCATACTCGATAAAAATGTAAGAACCAATATAAAGACACAGATAGCTTAAAAATAAAAGTAAAAGGATGAAAAAATATATACCTTGGAAATGCTAACCATAAGAAGGTAGGAGTGGCTATATATGTATCAGACAAAGGAGTCTTCAGATCATGGAATACTACCAAGGATTAAGAAGGATATTTCATATTGACAAAGAGGTCATTTTAATAAGAAGATATAATAATTCTAAATGTGCATGCATCCAATAGTAGAGCTTCAAAATGCATGACGCAAAAATGACAGAACTGCAAGGAAAAACATCTAAATCCACAATTATAATTGGAGATTTAAACACTACTCTTTCAGCAATTGATAGAACAAGTAGACAGAAAATCAGTAAGGATGTATAAAAGACTTGAACAATGCTATCAACCAACTTAATCTGGAGTGTTATAGAACATTCCACCCAACAACAAAAACATACTCTTTTTTTTTTTAAGATTTATTTTTATTTATTATACATCCACCCCTTCTGCTTGTTCTTGCTGTGCTCATTTTTCTTTGCGTTCCTCTGTGTCTGCTTGTCTCCCCCCGTTGGGGCGACCTGCCAAGTCAGCTCACCAGTGCAGCAACCCACCTGCTCACGGGGGCTCGCCCTTGCTCGCGAGGGCTTGCCTTTTCCCACGGGTGCTTGCCTTTTTACCCGCGGGAGCTTGCCTTTGCCCGTGGCGGTGTGCCCCGCCTGCATTGGCTTGCCTTCTCGAGGCGGTCTGCCCGTTTGAGGAGGCCCCGGGGACCGAACCCGGGGCCTCCCATGTGGTAAACTGATGCCCTACCAACTGGGCTACAGCCGGCCCCCATACTCTTTTTTAAGAGTACTTGAAACATTCACCAAGGTGATCATATACTATACCATGAAATAGATCTCAGTAAATTCAAAAGAATTGAAATCATACTGAATATGTTCTCTGCCCACAGCAGAATATAAATTATATATCAATAACAAAAAGATTGTGGGAAAATTCCCAAATATTTGGAAATTAATCAGCATACTAATAAATAACCAGTGGGACAAAAAAATCACAGAGGAAATTATGAAATGTTTTTAACTGAGTGATAATGAAAACATAACATAGTAAAATTTGAGGGATGAGGCAAAACTGATTCTTATATAAACCTTTAAATGTTTGTATAAGAAGGAAGTGGATGTGGCTCAAGTGATTGGGCTCCTGTCTACCATATAGGAGGTCCAGGGTTCAATTCCCGGGGCCTCCTGGTGAAGACAAACTGGCCCACATGGTGAGCTGGCCCAAGCGGAGAGCTGGCCCGCGCGGAGTGCTGGCCCAAGTGGGGAGCTGGCACAGCAAGATGATGCAACAAAAAGAGACACAGAGGAGAGACAATAGGAGATGCAGCAGACCAGGGAACTGAGGTGGCACAAGAGATTGAACACCTTCTCCCACTCCGGAAGGTCCCAGGATCGGTTCCCTGTGCTGCCTAAAAAGAAGACAAGCAGACACAGAAGAACACACAGCAAATGGATACTCTGAGTGCAAAAACACCTGGCGGGGGGATAAATAAATATAAATCTTTTAAAAATATATTTATATAAGAAAAGAAGAGAATTCTAAAATCAGTTATCTAAGCTTCCATTTCAAGAAAAAGAAGAGCAAAGAAAATGAATAGTAAGTAGAAATAAGGAAATGATAAAGATATGAGAAGTCAACAAACGAGAAAACAAAAACTATAGTGAAAATCAGTCAAAACAAAAGCTGGTTCTTTGAAAAGATTAATACAATCGATAAAGCTCTAGGTAGACTGATCAAAAAAAAAGAGAGAAGATATAAATTACGAAAGAGAGAGGGGACATCATTACAGAGCCTATGAACATTAAAAGGATAATACCATTATGAACAACGTTATGCCAATAAATTAACAATTTAGATTAGAAGGACAAATTCTGTAAAAGACACAAATTACCAATTATGACTGGAGAGAAAATAGAAAACCTGGGTATCCCTATACATATAAAGAAATTTAATTAAGGCTGTTAAACACCTTTCCACAAACAAAACTCCAGGCCCATATGACTTCACTGACAAAGTCTATCAAACATTTAAGGAAGGAGTAATTCCAAATCTACACAAACTCTTTTAAAAAATAGAAATGGAGGGAATACTTTCTAACTCATTTTAGAGGTCAGCATTCTTTTTTTTTTTTTACTTTTTTAATTAGAGAAGTTGTAGGTTTACAGAAAAATCATATAAAAACAAAAAGAGCATTCCCATATGCCCCCTATTGTAAACACTTTGCATTATTAGCATGGCACCTTTGTTACAATTGATGAAAGAATATTAAAATTGCAATATTAGTAATAATGTCAAATGTTTCATTAGCTTACATAGTTTAAATTAAGGTGTATATTTCCCATATACCTCCCTTTTATTAACACCTTGCATTAGTGTGGTATACTTGGTATAATTCATGAAAGAACATTTTTATAATTGTGCTATAACTCTAGTCCATAGTTTACATTAGAGTTCACTGTTTTTGTTATACAGTCCTATGTTTTTTCTTTTCATTTTTATTCTAATGACATATATGTGACCTAAAAGTTCCCCTTTTAACCATATTAATATATATAATTCAGTGCTGTTAATTACGGTCACAATATTGTGCTACCATCACCATCCATTTCCAAGACTTTGCAACCTAAATAGACATTCTGTACAAATTAAGCATTAACTCCCTATTCCCTACCCCCAACCTAGCCCTTAGTAACCTATATTCTAGATTCTAGAATTTGTTTATTCTAATTATTTCATATCAGTGAGATTATACAATATTTGTCCTTTTGTGTCTGGCTTATTTCACTCAACATAAGTCCTCAATGTTCATCCATGTTGTCTTAAGAGGCCAGCATTATTCTGACATCAAAACCAGAGAAAGATGCTTTAAGAAAAAGGAAACTATAGACTAATATCCCTCATAAACACAGATACAAAAATCTTTAAATTAATTTTAG
>PVKH010041084.1:0-10985 GCA_004027955.1 Chaetophractus vellerosus
CCCCTGCTGGGGCGACCTGCTGAATCAGCTCACCGGCGCGGCGGCCTTCCTACTCGTGGTGGGTCGCCCTTGCTCGCAGGGGCTTGACTTTGCCTGCAGTGGCATGCCCCGCCCGCGGTGGCTTGCCTTCTTGAGGTGGTCCGCCCGTTCGAGGAGGCCCGGGGATCGAACCTGGGGCCTCCCATGTGGTAAACCGGCGCCCTACCAACTGGGCTATACAGCCAGCCCTGAGACCTTTTGATATAATAAAGCAATCCTTTCATGCATTCTCAGCTGTCTGCTATCTGTGTTTGCATCTATTCACTCAAAGAATTTCCACCTAACATGGAAAACACTTAGCTTATGGTATAAAGCTATTGCATTACATTATAAGAAAATGATTAGGGAAGTGTTTGTTGCAGTGGAGAGAATAAATATATGCATGACTTGATGACTGATTAGATGTGAGGGTGAGGTAAAAGATTTTCTTGTTTGGATATCTGGATCATTGGTCTTGCCATTCATGAAAATAGGTAATGTAGAAAGAGGCAAGACCAAAGAGAGTGATCATTTGCCTGATGTGCATTTGCCCACCTTGATATTGATGGTAAGAGGTGTTGTGAAGTGAGATTTTTGGGAAGTGATGATTATCAACTGGAGGTGCTGTGGGAAATACCAACATTTATCTCTTTGGAAACCTTCCTACACTTTGTGGATGAAGTCTGAAAAAAATGGTCCTCTAACCCATTACTATTTATGCCATGATGTTCTCTGGGAACCATGAGCATCCACAGATGCTCCTGGGTAATTTCAGCATCTGGCCATGGTGATAAAGCAGCTTAGACTTTTTGGAAAGCAATGGGAAGAAGTAGAATCATGGAATTATAGAATTGGAAAGAAATTTGGAGATTGGTCATTCTAGCCCTCTCATTTTACTGACAAGGAGATTGAAGCTTGAGAAGATGTTCCTTTCCAAAGATTACTTAGTTTTATAAACTTTGCAATTGCCTTGAAATCTATACAATTCCATATACATTTTTCTTGTTAGGTTCAGAACCAGTGCTTGAAGGTAGCTTAACTGCACTGTGATGACATTGACTTATGATGAACTGGATCAATTGCACAGCAGTAAAAATCTATGTTACTGCAGAGGGTGAACTAAGGATTCCTCCCACACTGAGGAACTCTATTCCCAACTATAGCTATCAGAAGCAGGTCCATTGCTAGCTGTGGAGCACAGAAGATACCTCCAAATTATTAGGGAAGGGCCAGAGATGATTGGGAGAGCTTCCAGAATGGTGGTTTCTGTAACATCTGTAGCCTCAGAATTTAGGAAGAGTAAGCACAGAATGTATTTTTGAAAATGTTTTTCATGGATTTAAGACCCAAGCTGTTTAACATATTGTCTTGCTTAAAAAATATGACTGGTTTTAGCTGACAAGTTGACTTTTATGAAGTGATTGATCCCAGCTGCCAATTGTCAAGGTCAGAGAATGTTCCAAATTGGCAGTCCCAAAAGTCTTTGAGTGGATTGGTTTAAAGTGGAGAAAGGAAGATTTGAGGTTAGAGAAAATACAGTTGTATAATGTTAATGTGATTTTGAGAATATTTGAAATACAAATATCCATTAGAACACACAAAAAGGCAAAATTGTCTAAGCTTCATTCTACTTTTGGGGTTGGTCTAATGTCTTCTAAGGTTGCAGGTGCCTTCCATTATCTTTTAGTAGCTTCTTACTGCATTTTATAATAATACAATCCTACCTATATTTAAGTAATATAAAGAAATTATATAAAATCTTGATAGCTGCAAAGTTTAAAATTGTCTACTCTCTTAAAAAGGAATATATTCTTTGAATTCGGGAAGTGGTTCTCCTTATTTTGATCAAAACATCAAGCACGTATGTTGTAAGAAAACTATTATGAGATATTTTTTAATATACTTTTTATTTTTTTTAAAAAAGTTAGTTAGATTATATAAATGTTACAAAAAATATATAGGGTATTCCCATATCCCCCACTCCCTCCCCCTCCCGCACTTTCCCACATTAACAACATCCTTCATTAGTGTGGTACATTTGTTACAATTGATGAGCACATTTTGGAGCATTGCCACTAAGCATGGATTATAGTTCACATTGTAATTACACTCTCTCCCACACAATTTTGTAAGTTATGACAAGATATATAATGGCCTGTATCTGTCATTGCAATGTCATTCAGGACAATTCCCAAGTCCCCAAAATGTCCCCATATTACACCTGTTTTTCCCTCTCCCTCCCCTATTTTGCGTGGATAGATTCTTTAGGGGAATTTATAAGGCAGTTGTGTGAAATTCAATTTTAAAAATTTTATTGTTACTTCCAAATTTGAGCACATTATTGTTATTAATAATGCTAATAATGCAGTTAATTATGCACACATTTACTCATTATGTGACTTTAAATCTTTATGTCTTACATCCAGTGATTGGTATCTATCTCACGGAAGTTTTAGTTTGTATATATGTTACTAGAATCAAAAAAAAAAAAATCCATGGGACTATAAAGCACAAACAGAGAACCCTGAGGGAAACCATTAATTACAGTTAATAGTATAATTATAAAAATGTGCTTTCATCAATTTTAACAAATGTACCTCACTAATGCAAGGTATTAATAATAGGGTTTCATTTTATGTATGATTTTTCTGTAAACCCACAAATTCTCTAATTAAAAAAGAAATAAGATGTGCTAGCACATATGAAGTGCTTAGATTACTGCTTATTACATAATTAATACCTTATAAGTGTTATCATTATTTCAAATAATAAAAATGTGGGGAAATATAAATATTATCGATCAAGTATGTAATAGGCCTCTGTGTTAATTGCTAAGGTTTAAATTAGCTAAAAAAAAAAAAAAATCAGTGATTGCCCTTCAAATGTCCACATACCTAGACCTTTAAAACAGTATTTAAGAAAAATAATCTGTGGTTGGTCTAACTGTATGATGAGATTACAAATATATAGTTTATGCCTGTCAGTATTTCCACTTGCCAGTGTGTTTTGTAGTCAGGATTGCCTTGGTACTGGCCTTTACCAGTTTATAGATGTGAAGTCCTGCTTGAAGCATATGCTTCCAAAGCACCAATTAGTAGTCTAGTTATTTCTTCTCTTTATCTGCCTTCTTCATTGCTTTAAGGGAGATGGTCATCTCTTATAAGTCTCCACGACCATATTCAAGAAAAGAGTCAAACCCTTGGTAGTGAGTTCGTAAATAATAAGTGGCATTTCCTGTGCTTCTAAGCTAGGTACTCTAAATTCTAAAGGGAAAATACAAAATAACAGCTGAGTCTTGGTCTTCCTTCATTTTCCCCAAAGAAAAATCTCCACTGAAGGGAAAATTTTACCAAATCTCCTGCACAACAAATATTTTAAGAAATCAAAGCATATTGAGATTTACTTCCTAGAAGAAAGGCCCCTGTATTAAGTGAAATGTAGCATCTATATGAGTCAATTAATATAGATGAGTTAATTATTGACCATTAAAAAATCCTGTACTCTGAATTTTGCATTCCAGAATACAACTAATGAAAGTAAAAGCATGATGGAATTGTTACAAACAACATGGTGTAATCAAACAGACATTTGTTCACATTTTTTCTTAGCCACTTTTTAGACTTATGATCCTGGGTTTACAAAAAACTTTTCTATGACTTAACATATAGAAGATAAATACATGGTAAGGATTACTTTATTATTTGGAGCTAAGCAAAGTCAAATTCTGAGAGTATGATGAAGGACATTTTATTATTTAAATATAGTATCTGGATGCAGCTTAACTTACCCTAACAGAAAATCCATAATATTTAGAGCAAAACAGTATTTTAAATCCCAAACTTCCTAGCTTCTCTCTCTCTCTCTCTCTCTCTCTCTCCTTTCTCTTTGTCTCTGTCTCTCTCTCTTTCTCTGTATTTGGGAGAGGGGTTTTGGTAGAAAAAAAATCATAACTGCTAATTATTGTCTATTGTGTAAAGGATTTAGATGGAATTATTTCTGGAAGCTTCAGTCAGGAAGACCAAATGACTCTATCACCCCCTCCAAAAATACTTCATATAAGAAACATCACAAGGAAACATATAGTGAATCTTGGAAAACAAAGATTTAACACTTATTATATGCTAGTTATTGTTCTATAAATGTTTCATTTAGCAACTCTTTCAAATGGGTACTGTTATTGTCAATATTAAAGAGAAGAAGGAACCAAGTTTCAGAAAGACAAAGTAAATTTTAAGGGTTTCAGAGCTAGTAACATCCAACATTAGGACTCAAATTTAGGTTTGAATCCACTACTGCACTATATTTAGACTGCCAATTGATGGTTATAGTATATTAGAAATTTGGAAATTCAGATAAGGAAGAAATCTACGGACAGGAGTAGTCTTGAAAGTCTCAGTGGAGGAGGGGTAGAGTGAGCCATGTTTTCAATGTCAGATAGTAGTGTATAATTGTGGGATGGCAGCAGGAAACACACAGAGATGGGAAGTTTTACGATGGAAAGGCAAGATCAGAGATAAGATTTTTGTTAAACAATTTCATTGAGGTATAATTGATTTCAATATGCTATGAATATTTAACATGTGTAATTTGATAAGTTTAGGTATACATACATTCTGGTGAAACCATCATAACAATCATGACGATAAACTATCTATCACCTTCAAAAGTTCCTTCCAACCCCTTGGTAATCCCTCCCTTTGAGTCCTCTGACCTCCCCAACTTCCAGTTCCCAAGTAATCACTGATGTGCTTTCTGTCACTATTCATTAACTCTCATTCTCTAGAACTTTAGTAAATACTTTTGTCTAGGTTCTTTCACTCAAGATAATTATTGTGAGATTCATCTATGTTGAAGTATGTGCCTGCAGTCTATTATTTATTGCTAAGTAGTATTCTATTGGTTGAACACCACAGTTTGTGTAGTACTGATTATCTTCCTTATATTACCCATGCACCTGTTGTGGGGCATTGGGATTGTTCCCAGTTTTAGGTCAAATAAAGCTGCTGTTTATGTTCATGTACAAATATTTGTATGAACATTTCTCTTGGTTACTTAGGAATACTTAGGCATGAAATGGGTGGATCATATGGTAGGAGAATGTTTAAACTATTAATAAACTGCCAAACTGTTTCCCCACGTAGTTGTATTATTTTACATTACCACCAGAAATATGTGAATATTCCAGTGCCTCCAACACTCCCCATTCCTTGCCAGCACTTGGTATGGTCATACAGATTGGAAAGGTAGGTAGAGGATAGATATCGAGTCAGACAGTATGAGGTGACTTAGGAGGGTCACTGCCTTATGGTATCTGCAAGGTAGAAAGGCTTATGGTTGAGAATCCAGCTTATGTGGCCACTGAACTAGGACAGGAATAGGAAGATAGATGTCTGAACCAGTGGAATGGGGATGAAAATGGAAAGGAAGGGGTAAAAGCAAGAGATAGTTTAAAGAAAGAATTAATGATACTTGTTTCATTTTGTCTTATCATTATAGAAATTCAAGGAAAAGTTGACTTGTACTTTTCTAGCTTGACAGGCTTGGAGAAGAGCGGTACCATTAATATGAACAGAAAAATCTCTTTTGGGGAAAAGACAATGGGAAAGAAGGTTTGGGATTTAGATAGGTTGAAATTGACAGGCCTTCTACTCTTTCCCTGGAATCTTTTATTTTTGTATAAATTCTTATCTTCTGCTTCAATTCCAGATTAACTTTAGGTGTGTGGGGGCAAAGTTGCTGTGGAGATGTATATTTGGGAAACTTTCCAGAGGAGATATTTCATGTTGGGAGACATTGTGTTTCTAAGGGCCATTGGCAACATTATTGAGAATCCTGTTCTATTTGTGATGGTTATCATTTTACAGGGTGGTAGGTGTGAATCATAGTCAATCTCTGAATAGTTCTCTTCCTGTTTGGTTTTTCTCAAGTTCCACCATTGCTGGTAATGACCTTATCCATTTATCTCTATTGGCCTTGCCTAGAGAGATATAGCTAGGAATTTTATTTTATTTTATTGTTGTGTCTTAAAGAAACGAGTCCAGGACTCAACCAACATTATTGAATGCAATATTTCTGAGACTTAAGATTTTTAAGTTGACATTTAGCTCAAGGAAATTATGCTTCAGGCATTTAGTATTACATTTAAAATTCATATTTAAATCAACTCATGCCAAATAGAAGGAAAAATGTCCCTTAGATTTTATGAACTAGATGATTTTGTGCTTTATGGACTATTGCCAAATTATGTGTGTGGCAGTGAAAGAGTCAAAATATGGCACCAACTATGTTGCCATAGAACAGGTTCTTGTGAGAAATACTTTGGATGATCATGATAGTGTATATTTTGATGAGTACTTCCCACTCCAGTCCCACCTACAACTGGTCATATGCATGGTAAGACCACTTGCTTCATGAAATCAAAATACAGTGATTCTTCTTAACAGTTTGTAAGAGAGAAGGTGTTTAAGGGTGATTTTTTTAAAGGTAAAACACACTTTAATGATGCCTGAGGAGGCATAATGGGCTGTCTTAAATTCCTGCTAGCACTGTCATTTGAAAGTAGTTGATTTAAATGTAGTACTTTCTGTGGATTGAGAAATAAATGAAATATTTTTTGTTGATTTCTTCTTCCATTATCTTTGTTTCAGTTAGGATAAAATTCTCTATGTCAATATCAGGATTTCTTAAACATTTAGTATTGGTTGCATTGTGTTAGAATGAGATTTGACATGGTTGTCACATGGTTCCCAGTCCCCATTTATACATATGTCTTTTAAAGGCAACTTCTTTTAGATGGCTGTTGCTATGAGTCAAGGTATTTGTTCTGATTTATATATTAGTAATTAGTAACATGTAATTATTTACTACATATTAAAATTTTGCATGCATTAATTAGATTGTTGGCTTATAAAATCAGAGCATTGCAAGTGGCTGTGCTTGGGCCCACAAATCAATATCATTAGGATGACAATATTTAGCTTTGTTTGAATTTTTCAGTTTGATCATCACCCCCAGAGGTGTGAAACAAACTCAAACATGAGAAACAGAACCTAATGGTTGGAAGCATAGGTCTAGAGTCAGACTCCACCACTGGGTGGAAGACTCTCCCTCACTGGGTAATTTAACTTCTGCAGTTAATTAACTGTGCTTTGGTTTCCCCAAGTATAAAATAGCAATAAAATAGTGTATGTTTTAGTAGGTTGTTGGTACCTAGGTACATAGGAAAAGTAAGTAAATTTTAACAAATAACAACAAAAACAAAAACAAATAAGTACAAATCTCAGTCACCCAGAGACTTACTCACTGATTTTCCCTCTCTATATAGGTGCCCATCCTTTCAGGGATACATTGTGGTTAAGTTCTTTAACTTCCACAAAAGACTGATATTAGTTATCCATTGCTGCATAACAAGTCACCCCAAACTTTAGTGATTTAAAACAACAGAAAGCATTTATTTTCTTTCATGATTTCTGTGGATCAGGAATTCAGGAGCGGCCAAGCCAGGGCATCTTTTCATTTCTATGTAGCCTCTTAATGTGATTTTTTTCAGTATGGCCATTTCAGGTAGCCGGACTTCTTAAATGTTGACTCAGAGCTTCGAAGATATGTGTCCTAGGGGAGAGAGACAGATGGAAACTGCATCATCTTTCATGACCAAGCCTGGGAAGTCAGTGTCCCTTCTACTGCATTCTTTTGATTAAGACAGTTGTAAAGGCCCACCGAGGTTCAAAGTGAGGAAGCATAGACCCTACTTCTCAATGGTGAAGTATAAGTATCACATTGTAAAAGAGAATGTAGGATGGGCTATATATTGGTATATTTTTGGGAAATACAATCTGCCACAACTGCCAAAGCTCCTAGTACTTAGATGGTTGTCTGCCCCTCAGTTTTGCATTCATGGATGACTGGCTTTTAAAAATATGGTTAAATAATATGATCTCAAATTCTTTGCTGCTCTGTACTCGTCAAAAGCTCAGTTGTGAGAAACAGTGTTCATGGAGGATGTTTTAAATAGTCAATATTTTGTTCCTGGACCAAACAGGATCATCAGAGAGCTCTTTGAGACCTTATAGAAACGCTTTCCTTGACTTGACCTTTGATGTTAAACCACTGGAATGCATTGAAAAGGCTGTGAGAAATGGCATTAGACAAACCACTAATACACCGAATTAAACTATTAGGTTAATTCTCACTACTTCTCTCTTCCACCATTGCTCCTCTTCTCAGTCCACCTACTTCCCTAAGGTAGAAATTTGTGTGTCATCCTTGACCTCACCCTTTACTTTATATCCAATTTATCATCAGGTTTTCCTCTTCTTACTATATCAGACTTGAATCCTTTCCTGGAGATAGTCTTGTGATAGAGATGATCGGAGGACAGATTTGGTCTTAACCTCTAATTTTGGGATAAAAATCAGTGAGAGAAATGATGAAAGAAGGGAAAGATTGTAAGTAGCACTTCTCATTGACTTTTCCCAACAAAGTTCTTAGAGTCCTGAAATGTGGACATAGTAAATCATTGGCCTGATATAATTGCATTTCAAGTTGAATTAACCATTATCCTATTATCCCTGAGGTTTTTGTCCCATTTACATATCAACTTTATTTATTTTAGATTGTAATTTTTGTACTATGGAATAGAAGTTTGAGATAATCATATTTCTTAGCTCATAGCATAGTACCATTATCGATCCCTTCAAGATTTATTTTTTTAAAATTTATTCCCTTTTATCTCTATTATCTACTCTTATTCCCCTTTCTTACTCCCACAGTTAACTATTCTAATATGTTTACTGTATATCTTTTTATTTTGATGTATACTTGTATTATATGCTTCCTGTTGCTATGTGTACATTTATTTTAAATTTATATAAATGATATCATGCTATAGATCTTATTCTGGTTCTTCATTTTTAAATTTTCACTTAGGACTATGTTTTTAAGATACATCTGTGTTGCTGTGTGTAGTTCTTTTCCATTGCTTCAAACTTTATTTTTAAAATAGTTTAAAAAACTTTTTTTTTAATTTTATTTTTTTAGGATACATTGATTTACATAAATGTTACACAGAAATTTTAGGAGTACCCATATGCCCCACATCCCACACCTCCTACAACCTCCCACATATACATCCTTCATCAGTATGACACATCACCTGTAATAGATATACACATTTTGGGGCTTTGCTACCATGCATGGACCACAGTTTAGACTATAGACCACCCTTTCTCCCACACAGTCCTGCATGATACATGATGATATAAAATGGCCTATATCCTACACTGTAACATCACCCAAAACAATTCCCAAGTCCCAAAAAGGCCCCTGTATTACAACTGCCCTACCCTCTCCCTGCCCCTAAAGTGTCCAGTGGCCACTGGCTCCACATAATTTTGTAATTTCTTCCATTGCATGAATCACAGCAAGTCTATAACAGTACACCAACAAGTCCACTCTAGTCCATAACTCTTCCCCCAATCCCGAGGAGTCTAGGATGGTGATGTCCCCTCCACCACCAAGTGAGAGGGGGCTTATATCCCATGGATACGATGGAAGAGATTATCCTGCCTGCAGCTGCAGGCTCTCTCAAATATAGGTTTGAAAATAGGTTTGAATAGAAGAGACAGATGGACCATATGTAGTGAAGACATATTTCAGCCAGACTCTGTCACTCTCAGGAGCAAGGATTCCAAATTAGGGCCCACTAGTAAGGCACCAAACTCTGGGGCTATCTGCCCTGATATAGGACCTGGATATCTCCAAAGGCCTCAGGAGGCCCTCTGTTTGGGGTGATATCCATATTGGAAGGCTAGGAGGTCCTACTGGGATCTGCATAAATGTTACCTCTGGGTTGATCTCCTGACTCACTTTGAAGTCTCTTAGGCCTATGAACTCATTTGTCTTTACCATTTCCTCCTTTTATTCAGAGCCAGTTGTACTGCCCATTGGCATTTGTTAGTAATCCCTCGTTGCCACGGAAACTCATCCCTGGGAGTCATGTCCCACACTGGGAGGAATGTAATGCATTCATATACTGAGTTTGGCTTAGAGAGGCCACATTTGAGCAACAAGGAGGCTCTCAAGAGGCAACTCTTAGGCACCCCATTACACTAGGCTGTTTCAGGTTCAAGAGCAAAGATTCATAAGGCTAGTCAGCAATAACAAGGGCCCATCAATGGATCATCCTCCTTTGCCAGACACTGCCCCTGCACTTGGGGAGATGTTGCTACTCTCCTGGAAAATATGGCAGAGCTTTCCAGGATGGGAATTCAGTGTTCTCCCATTTATTGAGTAATTCTTCACCCCATGACCATGCCCCGTAAGCATTTGAACAATTATGCATGCCTTCTATGCATGTTCAGGTGGACTTCCTCCCATGTACCCCCATCCCTGACCACCCCCCCAACAATGATCCTTTCCCATCCCTGTTGTGATCCTTCTGTGGTCCATAGCCTCTTCAAAGGTGAAGCCATAACAATAGCCAATTGCAATGAATAGGAAAATGAAATAATAATGATATTTAAATGTAAGAGTTAAAATATGTGAGAACTTAAAAAATAAAAAATAATTTAAAAATTTTTAAAAAATAGAAAAAAGAAAACAGGATATTATTAAAGGATTGGGTTTTTCAAAAAATGTGAAAAAATAATAATACATATATATAAAATTTTTTTTTCCAATTTGCCTTATCGGTGCAATATCTGGTGTCCAGTCTGTTTCGTGGCACCTTCCTCTTCTCACTCTCAAGCATCCCACCATTTTTCATTTAATTTTCAAAGAAGTTTAAGGTCACAGCAGAGTCACACACAGAATACAAGACAATCTCATATATTCAACCTCCTCCTCCTCCATTCCCCACCCCCATACCAACACCTTTTTGTGTGTGGATGGCAGCACCAACATAACTGACATACAGATAGTGAAACATAGTTCCCCAACATTGTCCTTGGTCCACATCAAGGTCCACA
>PVKH010041085.1:0-10989 GCA_004027955.1 Chaetophractus vellerosus
GAGCCGGCCGTGAATGGAAGCAGAAGCCGCCCACAAGCGGGGCAAAGCCACCTGCACAGTGACCGGTCTCGGCGCGTCGCCGCAACGGGGGAGACAAAGCGGACAGAGAGGAACACAAGAATGGACACACAGCAAGAGCAAGCAGAAAGGGGGGGAATGTAATAAATAAAAAATAAATCTTTAAAAAATAAATAAATAAACTGAATAGCTCAATTTGATAATGCAGGGTTACAAGACAGCCATATTTACAACCTTAAATAAAATATCAGTGGAATGAAAACAAAGTTTGGACTCAAACATGCAAAATAAAATTCCTTTTTCTGTTCTGAATCTTTGAAAAGATGGTCACTAAGGTATTTCATCTTTATTTTTTTTTAAATAACAACATGGAACAACTAATATATGATAAGATACATTTATTTTTCTCCAAACAATAAATATTTTAAAGTAGCTGAGAAAATCATTCATTGATTTCTCCAAAGTGATCACTTATCAATTAAGAATGTGAGCAAATGTCAGGTATATTAGCTTTGACACAAAAATTTACTATCACTCCTTTCCTGAACATTGTATCAGCATAACTTAAAAAAAATTAGATTGGCAGACAGACAAATCTATTACTATTTGCTGCTACTTATCTGTGTGAATCACAATTTTCTTAACATGCTTTTATCTTAAAACCAAATACTAAAATAAAACGGACTCTGAAACCAATATTAAAATGCACCTATCATCCATAACTCAAACTTCACATTTTTATGCGTTGTAATAGCATCATTTTCAGTATTTGTTTTCTAACTAATTTGAATCAATTAGAACCTACCAAATAAACTTATACTAATTAAATAATACTTTTATCTCCTTTATGTATATGCTTTATGTATTGTATTGAGTTCTGCATAAGATTTCATTTGAAAGAAAGAATTCCACTTCTAGGGAAAAAAAGTTTCAAAACCAGACCTAGTTTCAAGATGAGATGATTTCTAAGGTCCCTTCCAACTAAAATTTTATAAGACACTGATAAAGGGAGAACAATGAAAGAGAATCTAGTTGAGAAATAAACTCCTGACTCCCATATTCTGAATTAAGAGTGTAATTCTACCCTTTGAGTGAATATAAATGGGCAAAGAAGCTCAAGCAATGGTAGCAAACTCAAATGCCTACAGGGGCCAGGCAGGAAATGTAAGCAGGTGAAGCAGAGCAGCTGGGGCCAGTGGTAAATCTGGGGCCACATTCTGGGTCTAAAGGGAGCAGCTGCACCTCAGCCCTGGTGAACCATCTCCCTGCAGGAATGTAGGCACAGTGTTGGGACGACTTTCAGTTCTTCATGTGAAATTGGAAGAGAGACTTTTATGTGAAATTTCCCAATTTCAAAATGCGGGCATCTAATTAAAAACAACAAAACAAACAAACAAGCAACAATTAACTCTGCAAGCCAAAGAAACATATCTGCAGGAACGGCAAATGCAGTCAGCAGACCACTAGTTTATGATCCCTTTTATAGAATAAAAGTAGTATCGACTGAGAAATAACAAACTGAGCTGTAAAGCAACAAAAGGATTTATTTGGGGTCTTAGAATTGCAATTTGGACGGCACAGATTCAGGTAGTAACCTAAATTGTGTCCCAAATTGGTCTGTGAAAGGTTTTTAAAAGAAAAAGAACGGGAACCGGCTATAGCTCAATTGGTAGGGCTCCGGTTTACCACATGCGAGGCCCTGGGTTCGGTTCCCGGGGCTGCCTTGAGAAGGCAAGCTGCCGCGAGCAAGGGCAAGCCCCTGCGAGCAAGGGCAAGCTGCCACGGGCAGGCAAGCTGCCACGGGCAGGCAGGCTGCCGCGCGGTGAGCTGATTCGGCAGGTTGCCGCAGCAGGAGACAAGCAGACACAGAAGAACGCAAAAATGAACATAGCAAGAACAAGCAGAAAGGGGGGGATATATAATAAATAAAAATAAATCTTTGAAAAAAAAGAAATTAAAGGATAGGGTAAGGATCTTGGAAATAGGCTTTTTTTTTTTTTTTTTTTTAAAAAAGAGGGAACGGTTTTGTTAGTTGCTTGGGTTTCGCTTATAACAGCCAGGGTTTTGGGGGTAGCGCAAAGGCCTTTCTTTGCGCACAGCTCTTCAACTCTATTTTAAGTTTCTTAGCCTAAGTTACCTAATTTTGTTTTATTTCCTTTCACAATGGGATCCATACTACAAAAGAAGGAAAGGAGGTACTACTTGTCAGACCCTCACCAATGTCTAAAGTTTGCACACTGATCATGATCATAATCTAATCTTGGTTTTGGAAGCATCAGTAAGTAGTAAATATTATTTCAATTAAGTGCCATTTAATATAGCATGGCTTTGAATGGTCCTGTTTTCAGTGGGGGACTTTGAACATGAAGTTTAGCACCTGGCACATAGTAAGTGATCAATAAATGGTAGCTGTTATTTTATTTTTTATTTATTATTTTTTAAAGATTTATTTATTTTATTACATATCTCTCCTCCCCCCCGCTGCGGCGACACGCCGAGACTGGTCACTGCGCAGGCGCGGCTTTCCCCATTTGTGGGCGGCTTCTGCTTCCATTCACGGCTGGCTTTCAGTTCGCAGGTGGCTGGCTGCGCTCCATTCGCGAGCGACCTGCCCTGCCCGTGGCGGCTTTTGCCTGTCCGTGGCAGCTTTTTGCCCTGCCCATGGCGGCTCTGGCCCGCCCATGGCGGCTTGCCCTTCTCAAGGCAGTCTGCCCGCTAGGAGAGGTCCCCGGGAACCGAACCCGGGGCCTCCCATGTGGTATGCCGACACCCTATCCACTGGGCTATCCAGCCGGCCCGGTAGCTGTTATTTTAAATCAAGGTTCCTACACAATGTAGAAAAGTTAGTGGAAAGCAGATTTTCAAAACCAACCCTACCCTCTAAAAAATGAGATAATAATATAATCCATTCAATAATCTACTCTCTGCATCATGATTGCAAAATGGTGAGCCTTCATATTAAATAAAAAATGAATCATTCATCTATTTCCGGTGCTAAGGATACAGTTATTGGCAAACTACGTTTCCTGCCCTCATAAAGCTTACAATTTATAGGGGAGATAGACATTAAGCAGAGTTGTTCAAATAAATATTTAATTTAGTCAGAAAGTATAACAAATGATAGGACTAAAAATTACAGGATGAATTGAAAAAGAATAATGGACAAGGAAGGGAGTCACAGAGAGGACCCCTTTAAAGAGCCAACCTTAAAACTTAAGACCTGAAGAATGACGAATGGTGCTATCATGTATGGAGAGGGTCAGGAGGGTTGAGTGGAAGAGGAGGTAGTGACAAAAGCATTCCAAGAATGCCTGTGTGACATGTGCAACAGCCCCAAATAATGCAAATAGAAAAAAGGGGAAATCGGGCAGGATTGAAATTACTGACGGCAAAAAGGTCAGAGATTTTTGAGGGGACACTGATTGTCAATTTTCTTCCCTGAAGAAGGTATTTTGAAGAAGGAAGTAAAAATGAAAAAGTAAGGAAAAATGAGGAACTGAGAAGAAATAAATAAAACGGGAGATAGGAAACAGGAATTCAGGGTTGAAGAAGTTGTTCATTTCTATATCAGGTTTCTGGGAGAAATTGAGATGTAAAGCATTGGTTGGAGCAGGTGAAGATTATTGGCTGGAGGAGACAATAGAGGTGATTACATGGAAGGATTTTTGTTTGTTTGAAAAATTAACAAGTAACAAATGCTTTTTAATATTTCAAACAAGACAGATACCCCGCTCCTGGAGTAAACACTGTTAATCCTCACAGAATGGTTTTTGGCGGTGAGCATGAACACCAATTAGTCAAGCAATTGAGGCAATTACATAGAGAAGTCAGACCAAAAGCTTTATTTCAACCTAAATTGTTTGCATTTTTCCCTGAGATCTTGTCATCTATCATGACATTAGAGATTTCAGGAAAAAGTAACAGGTTTTTATCATGTAATCAGAGAGACCCATTTCAATTGCCTGTTTCCTGGAATAGGAACGCCATGAAAACAGGGATTTTTGTCAATTCTCTATCAGAATGCAAACTTCCATGAAAGTAGAAATTTCTGTCTATTCTACTTACTATTTTATCAGCAGCAAATGATACGTAAATGTTTGTTGAATGAATTAATATACCTGGACCATGAAGATAAAACCACAGTGAATTCAAAATAAAATATAAAAGGTCAAAGAAATTTAAAATTAGAGGAAGAGAGGGATGAAATTGGCACTATTTAGATTCTGGCATTCATTCTTGACTCTTTTGTCCTCCACACCTAATTAATCAGCAAGCCCTGTCAAACCATCTCTTTTAAGTAGCCTTCATCTCCCTGGCCACTTCCTGGTTTATTATAATCGTCTCTTAAGTGGTCTCTGTCTTTAGTCTTATCTGCCTTCCAATCTATTTTCCATGTTTTTGCCAGTGTGATATGTGAAAATACTACACAACCGATAAGGTTCCACTGACTTTTGGATAAAGCATACAAAGCCATTTGTAATCTGGGGTTGCACGTACCCAGGCAGGCCAGCAGAGTTGTCAACACATGGATTTTGTGACGCTTTAGGTTTGAATCTGAGTTGTGCTACTTAAAAACCATGTGCAAGATACTTAACTTCTCTGACTCTCAGCCTCTTCATGTATAAAACAGGATAATAACCATACCAATTCATATGTTTGTTGTGTGGAGTAAATTAAAACATGGCACGAAAGCATTCAGCATTATTTCCTGTAGATTGTGATGTTTCTGTCTTATATGCTAATCACCAGCCACAATGAACATTTGACAGTTTCCCCAAAAAAACCATGTTGTGTCATGTCATACTTAGGAAAATCTTATTTCATCTTTTTTAGAATGTACTCCTGTTTGCTTGGCAGCTTTCTACTACTCCAGGATTTATCCTACCTGTCTTTTCTCCTTTGCAGCCTTCCCTAAGTCCTTCAGGAAGAATTAACCATTTCCTCCCTTGTACTACTATTGAATCTTATTTCTAGGCTGCACTGTTTCTTCTCATGGACTTTGAGCTCCTTGTGGGCAGGAATTGTCATTTACTCATTTGTATTTCCAGAACCTCATACAGTATCTGATGGAGAACCCATTTAAAAAACAATACGCTAGAGTCAGGTTTTATGACTTTTGGCACTGGCTTTCTTTTTAAATTTAATTTTATTTTGGCGACAATAAAAAAAAAACAAAAAAAGTTGCCATTTTAACCATTTTTAAGTGTACAATTCATTGATATTAGTTACATTCCCAATGTGGTGCTACCATCACCACTATCCGTTACCAAAAGTTTCTCATCACCCCAAACAAAAACTCTGTACCCACTAAGCAACAACTCTCCACTCCTGCCCTCTATCCCCTTCTGCTCCTGATAAGTCTAATCTACTGTCTCTATAAATTTGCCTATTTTAGAGATTTCATATAAGTGGAATAAAAAAAATATTTACCTTTTTGAGTTTGGCTTATTTTACTCAACATGATGTCTTCAAGGCTCATGTATCAGAACTTCATTATTTTTCATGTCTGAATAATATTCCATTGTGTGTTTATATCACTTTTTGTTTATCTGTTCATCTGTTGATGGACACTTGGATTGTTTCCACCTTTTGACTATTGTGAATAATCCTGCTATGAATATTTGTGAACAAGTATCTGAGTCCCTGTTTTCAATTCTTTCAGGTATATACCTAAGAGTAGAATTTCTGGGTAATATGGTAAGTGTATGGCTTTGGCTTTTTCCCTTACTAGGTGTGTGACCTACAGCAAGTTATTGAACTTCCTAAATCTCAATTTAATTTTCTATGCAAAGGAGAAAATAATAATATTTACCTACCACATAGGATTGTTGTGAAGAAAAATGAGACTTACATAGGAAGCACTTTGTAAATGTCAATTTCTATTATTATCATTATCATTTTCATTTCAGTTCATGTATTTTTCACATCTAGAAGTTCCATTTGGATCTTTTAAATTAGTATCTTCTATTTTTCCTCCTAATCATATTTTTTAAATATATATTCTTGATCATATTTATACAATTTAAAATAATTGTTTTAAGGGCCTTGTTAACTAATTCCATATATCTCTGTCATAATGACATGATGTCATGTCATCATTTCTGGGTGTCTGTGTCTATTGATTGATTTTTCTCCTGTTTTTAGGTCATAATTTCCTGTTTCTTTGAAGGTCTGGTCATTTTTAATTGGATGCAAGAGATTGTGTGAATTTTACCTTGTTGAGTACTGGACTTTGTCAAATTCCTTTAAAGAATATTGACTTTTGTTCTGATTCACAGCGACGTTACTTGTAGTTAAATTCAATCTCTTTTGTCTTTAAGCTTTGTTAGGGCAGGTCCAGAGCAACCCTTATTTTTAAAGCTAATTTATTTTATTTTATTTTATTTTTTTAAAGATTTATTTATTTTATTACATATCTCCCCTTCCCCCCGCTGCGGCGACGCGTTGAGAGTGGTCACTGCGCAGGCGCGGCTTTCCCCGCTTGTGGGCAGTCTCTGCGACCGATCACGGCCGGCTTTCAGTTCACGGGTGGCTGGCTGCGCTCCATCCGCGGGCGACCTGCCCTGCCCGTGGCGGCTCTTGCCATGTCCGTGGCAGCTTCTTGCCCTGCGCACGGCGGCTCCGGCCCGCCCATGGCGGCTTGCCATTCTCAAGGTGGTCTGCCTGTTAGGAGAGGTCCCCGGAAATCGAACCCGGGGCCTCCCATGTGGTATGCTGGCGCCCTATCCACTGGGCTATCGAGCCGGCCCCATTAAAGCTAATTTAGACCCTGTGGAGGACTCTAGTCAATGCCCCATGGATTCTGAGGTCTTTTTTCTTGGGCATATGGAAATGTGAACTATCCCCAGCCCTGTGAATACTCCAGGAGTTGCCTGACCTAATGTTTTCCGGTGGTTCTTTTTCTAATCCATACATGTGCAGAGCAGTATTTAGCCAATGACTTGAGCATAACCCCCGCAGCTCTCTGGAGCTCACCAAGCCACTCTCTCCTCTCTGGTGCTCTGCTCTGCAAATTCTAGATACCTCAGCCTCTTCCAACTCTAGTCTGCCTCCTCACCTTAATAAGACTGCTCTTTTGGGATCTCCTTCCATTACTGTGGCTTGGAAACTGCCTTTCAGGGACCAGAATCCCACACTTCTTGTTGCCCAATGTTTGAAAACAGTTATTTCAGACACTTTCTGATTTTCTAGTTGTCTGTGGCAGGAGGGCAATTCCATAGCAGGTACTTAACATGGGTGGAAGAGGAAGTACCTATCATTTTTAAAGGAAATTACATATATATGAAAAATACATATATACATGTATATGCATATATACATATGCACATATATATATATATATAAATAATTGGTAAAAACATGAAGTCTAAAATTAAATTCTAATTGGAAATGAACTGTGGACAAAAGATTTTTTGAGCTGATACTACACAGAAGTGAAGATTTACTTCAAGGGAATTTCAATCTTTGCCAGACTTAGAAAATTAGGGTTAATCATTTTACATGGGAAGAAATACCAAAGTAAGAAGAATTTTAAAGGCATATCACATTTGAATATATCTTTTTATTTCCAAGAGTCTATAGTTGCCTTGATAGCGAGAAGTTCACTACAGTCTTTATGAGGTTATCTGAAATTAGGACATAGAGATTTAGCCTCATTCAGTACTCAGTCATGCAGAAGTGACACTGCTTCCCTGTACTTGATAAAAACTGGGATAAAATGTTTCTTTCCAGAAGAGACCAGGTCCTTAGTTTTCTACAGATGGCTTCATTGTGAGATATATTATGCTGGAACTCTGTTCTTTTGCTACCTCCTAGAGGAGTTAGTTTTCTCTTGATAAAACTAAAATATGTACATGATGTTCTAAGGAACTTATCTGCAGGAGAACAATAGTAACAGCCCACTGAGTTGGAGTCTGGTACTTGGCACTCTAATTGGAAAAATGGGGCTTAATAAATCCTTTCCTTTGGAACTTGCCTCAGAGTTTTCATTCATTCTGGATTTAAAGTTGGGGACTGACACTTTCTGGGACTGAAAGATGTTCTGAAGTTTCCTGAAAGGGACTGAAAATATATTGAAACTATTTGACCAAAGATTTTAGGCTTACCTAGACCTGAATGTTGTATTTAGTCTTTAAGAAAGCAGAGGCTATCTGTTTAACATGCATAACAATGAATATCTAGCATAAAATCTAGGACTTTTTATGGCACAGGAGAAAGCAGGAAGAAGTTGGAGCTGCTTCCTCTTAGCAGCTGGAAGAATTACTGGCAGCTGCTATAAGAAAGATAAAGAAACGCACATCTGCTTAGAATCCAAATGCTATATGGATCCCTTGTGATAGTAAATAAATTCTTGAAGAGGCCACACTTCGAAATCAGGAAAAGAATTAGGGATATCCAAAGACTATTTTCCACAGCCATCTCCACATGCTATGTCACAGAAACCAGAATTTAGCTCGAGCTGAATGTATCATTCTTCAACATAATGGGTATTCTACAAATATTTGTGGACTGATTAAGGGACTGGGAAAGGATTGGGTAAGACAAGTTCTAAAGAAATAGTACAGACTTCATCTATACACTCATAGCTCCCAGTTCAGTTTATGTAGAGACCAATGAGATAGTTTTTCTGAGCTAGTTCACTTAAAATTGAGTCCGCATTAGTTTTTGTGCATCTATTCTGTAAAGGAAATGATGCTATTTTCAGTACATTGAGTACTTCTTGTAAAACTGTAATTGAGATAGATGATCTCTAGGGTTACAAGTCACAGAAACAGTGACTGACGTAGAAATAGTAGGAAAAGCATAATAGCACATTAGTAAATCTGGACTCTATTTCCAGCTTTGCTACTAACCCACTACACAATCCTGAAACTTATACAATTTCATTACTTATTTAAAAAAATAGGCACACTAATACCTACCTTACCTATTTCTTAGGATAGTTGATATGATCTAACAAGATTCTGGGTAGACGGAATTTTAGTAAAAAATATTCAGTAGGTATATATAATGTAGCATGGAATGGAGCAGGGTTGGGGATCTTGAAAGTGCAACGAAAGCAGGCAATGTACCTGGCACTTGATAAGCCTACCAGAAATATTTGTTGACTGAATGAGGAAATAGCTTAGGCCTTCCTCTACTTTGTCAGGGTTACTATAGAAACCGTCTTAAAGGTATTCAATACCTCGTTGGAAAAATACATAATATGAAGTTAGGAATAAGAACAAATCCCATGGATTTTTAAAAAATATTTTAGTAACATATACAACCAAAAAATTTCCCCATTTGTCCCATTCAGATATATAATTCAGTGCTGTTAATTACATTCAAGTTGCTTCCATATTTTGGCAATTGTGAATAATGCAGCTATGAATATCAGTGTGCAAATATCTGTTTGAGTCTCTGCTTCCAATTCTTTTCAAGTAGGACTGCCAAGTCATATGGTAATTCTATATTTAACTTTCTGAGGAACACCTAAACTGTTTTCCATAGTGGCTGTACCATTTTACATTTATCAACAATGAATGAATGTTCTTCTTTCTCCATATCCTCTACAACATTTGTAATTTTCTGTTTTTTTTTTTTTTTTTAATAGTAGCTATTCCAGTCGGTATGAAGTGGTATCTCATTGTGGTTTTGATTTGCATTTCCATAGTGGCTAATGATGTTTAGGATCTGTTCATGTGCTTTTTGGCTATTCGTATATCTTCTTCAGAGAAATATCTAGTCAAGTGTCAAGTGCTTTGCCCATTTTTTAAATTGGGTTGTTTGTCTTTTTATGGTTGTGTTGTAGGACTTCTCAATAAATTCTGATTATTAAACCCTTATCAGATATGTGGTTTCCAAATATTTTCTCCCTATTATAAGGTCTTTTTACTTTAATGATGAAGTCCTTTGAAGCACAAAAGTTTCTAATTTCCATTTATCTATTTTTCCATTTGTTGCTCATACTTTTGGTGTAATGTCTAAGAAACCATTGTCTAAACACAAGGTCCTGAAAATGCCCTATATTTTCTTCTAGGAGTTTTATATAGGCCTGATTCTGTCCAAGGTGAAGGCACTGTGCAGGGCTTTCCCTGTCTTACCGAGCCTCTGTCTTGTCCTGGGCTTTTGTTTATTAGTTGTTTTGGAGTTCCCTTGTTTTTAGAAGAGTTTGGTTGTCCCCTCTATTTCCTAGGGGACAAACCTCCCTCTCCCAGGTATATGAAGCCTGCAGGCCTTTGTCCCAGACTATCTGCCTTTATAGTTTTTTATACTCCTTTCATTGTCTCACACTGCCTTTACCTGAAGGGCAAATTCTAGGAGAAGGGTCACCTCTGAGAGGTTTTCCCAATTTGGTCTTTCCCAGACAAAACAGGGTCAGGGACCCATAAACAGGGCACAGACTGGCTCCAAAGTGTTCCATGGAGGGGATCAGGAAGGGTACCAAAAACTTCTCTGATGACTCCCCAAAGCTGAGCTTTCCTGATCTTCCCAGCAAATGCAGCCCTTCAATTAACTTTCCCCCCATAGCCCTGAGGAAGTCTGCATCTTTAAATCTCCACTGACTCCACACTGTCCAGGGAGGGTTGAAACAATAGATGCCATCACTTTTGCCTGAGGTGGGGTTAAAACAATGGCTGTCATCGGAACCCAGGGATCCGAATTTGCTAATCAAAAGTTATGATCAATGATTGGCTGTGCCCACCCCATTTTGAGGGAAGAGATTTTAATGTCCTTTTCTGTCACCAGCTGCTAGCCAGGAACTGGACCTGTGGCAGCCTGCCACAAGAGTGAGGGATGGGCACCGGTAGCCACTATGTGGGTGCAATTTGCAGTTCTTTACCATAATTTATCAGCCTCTTCCTTCTGCTTTTCCCTGGATGTTTTTCTGACCTTCAAAATGGTTGTTTCAAACAGTTCCTTCCTGTTTAATAATTGTTTGGTAGAAGGACTGAGTCCTGGTGCTCCCTACTCTGCCATCTTCCCCAG
>PVKH010041086.1:0-10897 GCA_004027955.1 Chaetophractus vellerosus
GGTGTAGCTATGTTCATATCAGATAAAATAGATTTAAAGCAAAAACAA
Organism: Chaetophractus vellerosus; assembly: GCA_004027955.1. Taxonomy (NCBI): domain Eukaryota; kingdom Metazoa; phylum Chordata; class Mammalia; order Cingulata; family Chlamyphoridae; genus Chaetophractus; species Chaetophractus vellerosus. The sequence continues at coordinate 49 of PVKH010041086.1, forward strand.
AGGGGATTGCTGTGAAATGGTAAAATGTTCAGTTCTCCAAGAGGATGTAAAATCTTTAAACTTATATGCACATAATAATATACTCTCATTATATAAAGTAAAAATATTGATAGTGCTATATCTATCTCAATGGTAGAATAATAGATGACTAGAAGTTTAAATAGTAGAAGATTTAAAACACTTCTCTTAGTAAATGACATATCAAACAGACCAAAAAAAATACACAATTAGTGAACTTTTACTAAGCCAAATCCAAGGAAAATATCATAATTTAACCATTCCCAGTAGACAAAGATGCCTACTATCACCCTTTCCTATCCAATACATTAAGGCAAAAGGAAAAAAGAAAAAGTATAAAATTTAGATATTAAGTGAAGAAAATTTAATTTGCAGATGATATGAATCTCTGTCCAAAAGGATCTACAGATAATTATTTTAATTAATGAAAGTTTAGCAATGATGCTAAACATCAATATAGAAAATTCAACTGCATTTCTCTAAATAAGCAGCAGGCAGCTAGCACAACTTTAAAAACTCCTAATATCATAGCAAACATACTATACCTAATAATAACTTTGGTAACAGATATAGAAGATTATGGAAAAATATATAAAACTATTGAAAAACATTAAAGAAGGTCTGTTATAACATGAATAGGAATAAAAAGAGCCAATATCATAAAAATAAATTCTCCTAAATTGATCTATAAATTAAATGCAATATCAGAAAAAAAAAATCTCAGTATTTGTAAACTCTGACAAGCTGATTATAAAGTATATATGGAGGAACAAAGGCTCCTGAAGTAGAACAGAGTGTAAAGAATTATCAAATATCAAGAATCATGATAAATATATAATAACTATGATATGGTGGGATAGTTACAAATTGAATACTGAGCCCAAATAGCCAGTCTATAAACAAATGCATATATTGTAAAAACTTGATTATGACAGAGTTGACACTGGAGACAAATGGGGAAACTCAGACCTTTAAATAAATGTTGCCAGGACTACTGGTTATCCACCTGGAAAAAAAAATGAAATTGGATCCCTTCCTCACACCATATACAGAAGTCAAGTCCAGGTGGTTTAAAGACTTAAATGTGAATAGAAAACAATAAATCTTTAGAAGATACTCTAGGAATAGCTTTGTAAATATGGGAAGGGAAGAATTTCTTTACCATAGTAGAAAAAGAACAAAACATAAAAGAAAAGATTAATAATTTGGTCTAAATTAAAAGTAAGATCTGTTCATCAAAAGACACCTTAAAGAGTAAAAAGACAGATAACTGCTACACATATAGCTTACCAAGAGTTAGCACCTTATATGTGTGTGTGTGTGTGTGTGAAATTATTACAAATTAAGAAAAAGACAAACAATAGAAAACGTTAGTAATAGAGGAGATACAAATTAAAATCACAGTGTTATTTTACACCATCATATTATGCCAGGCAAGATTTTGAAGTCTAAGTAATTTGCAAGGCTCTGGTACAACTGGAGCAACTATAAACTGCTGGTGAGAGTGTAAATTGGTATAACGATTCTGGAAAACAGGTTTGAAATTTTCTAATAAAGTTGAAGATGTGCATTCCCTATGTCCAGCAGTTCCCAGCCAAGGCAGAAACTCCCTAGAGAAATTCTTGCATATATGCAGCAGGCGAATTGTGCTAGAATGTCCATAGCTTCTTTCTTTGTACTAGCAAATAAGTGGAAATAACTGAGCCATACTTCAGAAGGAGAGTGAATAAAGGAATTGCTATCTTTGCCTACCAAATAATATTACAGGAATCAAATATATGTGAATTTGAAAAATATTTGAATATGAATAGCTTCACACAACAGCCTGGACAAATCTCAGCGACATAAAATTGAGTGAAAAACAAGTGGCAGAAGAATTCGTACCGAGTGGCTCCAATTATATAAGTTAAAAAGCATGTAAAAATGAATCAACATATTGTTTAGGAATGGAAACATGGTAAAACTACATTTTTTAAGTGGAATGGTAAACCAAAACCTCTGGGTTGCCATTCCCTCTGGGAAGTCAGGGAAGCGGACGTCGAGGAGGTGCAGTGGGGTTAAAGCAGGTGATAGTCTGTCCTGGAAACTGCTTGATGGGTTTTTATTGCTTCAACATTCTTTATATCTTGTGTGTATCTTACCTTTTTTGTACTGACTCAATATTTCTAAAAACACAGGTATTTTTTACTTTGTCTTTAAAGAAATTAGTCATGATTTATTGGTGCACTGTGAAGGTAATGTTGACAGATGGAGTGTTTTCATATTTCAGTATCACCAGCCTTTTCCGTTAGGTTGAAATGATTCACTTTAATTACATATAGAAGGTGGAAAATGAACTTATTCAAATCAAGCCACTCCCTTGCTTAAACCCGCTGAGGGCTTTCCAGAAGGAACAGAACAAAATCCTGCCTTCTCAACAGTCCTGCCTTGTCTCCCTCTCCAAGCTGCCATGCTCCCCTCACACACTTGCTCCCGGCATGCAAGTGTGTGTGCCCTCTATCTATCTGCCTATCTATGTATCTATCATCTATCTATCTATCTATCTATCTATCTATCTATCTATCTATCTATCTATCATCTATCTATCTATCATCTATCTGCCTACCTACCTATCTATGTAGATCTCTCTCTATCATCTCTATCTCTATCTATCTACCTCTATCATCTCTACCTCTATCTTCTCTGCCTCTGTCATCTCTATATCATCTCTATCATCTCTCTCTTTATCATCTCTATCTCTATCTATCTACCTCTATCACCTCTACCTCTATCATCTCTGCCTCTATCATCTCTGCCTCTATCTTCTCTGCCTCTGTCATCTCTATCTCTATCATCTCTCTCTTTATCATCTCTATCTCTCTGGCCCCAAATGGGCCTTTGCTTTTGTTGTTTCTGTCCCTAGACCACTATTTCTCCAGATATCCCCAGGGCTTCTGCTCCTTCAGAAGGTCTCAGTTCAAATGCCAATGCCATGTAGTTGAGGCCTTCTCAAACTACAGAATATGCTCTAGCTTCATTCCCTGTTTTCTTTTATTCTAGCACCTGTCACTCTCTGAAACATCCCTGTTCACGTGGTTATTTTTCTTGCCCAGCTCACTCCTACACATTCTAAGATAAAACCACTCTGAGGGTCCACATCTCTTTTGTCCATTCTTTCCCCCAAGCACCTTACGCAGGGTAGATACCCAACAAAACTTGTGGAATTAATTAATAATTTTAGCCCAAATATTTGGGTGACAGAAAGTTAGCATGTATATTTAATAGATTTCGGACAATTGGGGAAACACTGATGTTTAGAAAGCCTTTCACCTCGCTCATTCACTCGCAAGTATTTCTTGAGATCCTCCTGAGTACCAGGCACTGTGCTAGATCCTGGGGGCACAGTAGACAGGAAGGTAAGCTGGGGACCCTGTACTGGGAACAGACAGGCCTCCAGTTGTTAGGAGCAGGAGCCAAAGAAGGTTAGAGTAAAACCAGGATTCAAACCATCTGGAGGCCGAGTTACCAAGCATTCAGGTAGGATTCTGGACATCTCCCCTCACTAAATCTACAGTAACGCCAGCCGACTTCACCGGGAATTAGACAGGAATGTCAGAAACCGAGTGAGCTTTAGGGCACAAAGCAAATCTTTGCACCAGTGCCAGTGTTCCCACCAGAAAGGAAAAAGATACAAGGCAGCAAACCATGAGTCTCGATCGGTTTCTTAAACAGTGGTCCTACACTCCCAAACCACTTCTTCAAAAGTGCCGTTGGAAACCCCACCTGGGGAAACCATTCTTCATTCTAAGGTTTATTTATGAAATCATGCTTCTACCTTTGATCATTTGCAATAAAATCAAGACATGAACTAAGGAGAACAGAGATGGCACTAAAATATTCCCGGATAAAATTTTATCTTGGCTTGCTAATCGATTCATTTACACTTTACTCAGTTTTTATACCACATGGAAATATTGATGTGAGGTGTTTGTGGTCATTTTTGAGGTAGGCCATTTTAAAGCAGTTATGCCTTGGTTTTCGCACACATTCCCTAATTACATCTTTGTTTCCTTGGGAAGCTCAGATTCCGTTCATATCTTTGATTTATATCCCATTTACGGTGGGGAATGGGCTGTAGGCATGAAGGCTTTCTAGCCAAGGACTCCGCTTAACCTCTGCTTCTTCTCTTAGATAGATCAGAAGGCTCTCGGGGATGTTGTAAATTCTAAATACCCTGAAACACTTCCCACCATGTCCAAAGGTCATCACAATCGTCTGCCAGTGGCCTTTTGTGCCTTGGGCACCTAAATGTGCAATCCTGGCTCACAGTGGCTTTTGCTGGCAGCTCCGTAAATTGGCCAGGATACCCATCATGCGTCCTATCACCCAGCCTTGGAAAATGGCTTTAGTGTCTTATCACTTTGTTCTTCAGAGCTGATGCATCCAGCATTCACATGTAAGCTTGCTAACGAATGAAGCTGCTCTTTTATTTTTATTTTTTAACTCAAAGGCTCGGTACTTTTATTTCGTATTAAACAGCAGACTGTTGGGCCTGCAAGTAGGCCATACATTGTATTGAGTGATCAAGCTCTGTCCTTTGCCACCTGGAAACATAAATCAATGTCAAATGGATGCAAATATATCCCTGGAGAGGTGACCTTGGGGAATAGTGTTGATATACCAAGCACAGACCCCAGGACAGTTATCTGCTCCCAAGGTGAATACAAAGCTCTCACGGCACAGGTTTTTAACGTGGGGGAATGTGCTGTCTATATGGTTGCACTGTCTGTTCTTTCGGTTGGGTGGTGCCATCTGAGCAGCCCTGCCTCTGCTTCACTCTTCTGAACTTTGCATACATACCCAGCGATCCAGGGGAACTCAGGGCCAGCAGGAAGTAGATGAGGAAAAGTGTACGACAGGAACCACAAGCTAGCATATCCAGTTGGCTAATGGATTGCACATAGCCACCAGAATTGCCTCTCAACTTGGACTTCAGGGCTTTAGCAGTACAATAAGGATTGGAGTGTAGAGTTATAAGTATAAATGTTATTTATTTAAAGGTGGTTTTGTTCCCAATAAGATGGAAAGTGACTCATAATAATAATGCATGTCACAAAAAAAGATAAAAATCGATTAGGAAGTTTCTCAAAAATTTAAACATAGAATTACTATATGACCCAGCAATATCCGACAGAATTGAAAACAGGGCCTCAAACAGATACTTTTACACAAATGTTCATAGCAGATTATTTACAGTAGCCAAAAGGTGGGAAAAACCGGTGTCCATCAACATAGGAATGGCTAAACAAAATGTCGTATATCCTTACAATGGAATATTATTCAGAAGTAAGAGAAAATGGACTGTTGCATGTTTCAACATGGATGAAACTTGAAAACATTATGCTGGGCAAATAAGCTACATACAAAAAGACAAATATTTTATTGTTCTACTTACATGAAATGTCTACAACAGGCAAATTCATAGAGACAGAAAGAAGATTAGAGATAACCAGGGGCTGGGGGAGAAGAGAAATGGGGAGTTATTGCTTCGTGGGTGGAGCATTTCTGTTTAAGGTGATAAAAATGTTTTGGACATACATAGTGGTGAGGGTAGCATAACATTGTAAATGCAATTAATGCCACTGAATTATACACTTAAAAATAGCTAAAATGGGGAGCGGATGTGGCTCAAGCAGTTGAGCACCCATCTTCCACATGGGAGGTCCCAGGTTCAGTTCCCATGCCTCCTAAAAAAAAAATAGACAATGAGCAGACAAAGAGTGAAAAACAACAAGCAAACAGACAAGAGAGCCATCTTGGGGGGAAGAGGGGAATGGCTAAAATGGCAAATTTTATGTTATATATGTTTTACCATAATAAATGTTTTGCAATCAATGAAGAATAATTGAAGAAGAATGAAAGAAAAATAAATAAAGTGGGTCCTACTCAAAGTTAAACACATTGTTCTTAAAAAAAATGTCAGGAAAGTAAAAAGGCAGCCTACTAAATGGTAGAAAATATTTGGAAACTACATATAGGATAAAAGTTTGATACTCATGTTATATAAAGAGAACATACAACTCCATAAAAAGACAAGCAACCCAATTTAAAAATGGGCAAAAGACTTGAATAGACATTTCTCCAAGGAGGAACTACAAAAGACCAAAAAGCACGTTAAAAAATGCTCAGCATCACTAGCTATTAGGGAAATGCAGATTAAAACTATAATGAGATACCATTTCACACCTTCTATAATGGCCATTATTTACAAAACAGAAACTGCAAGTGCTGGAGAGGGTGTGGAGAAACAAGAACACTCCTTGGCTGCTGGTGGGAATGTAGACTGGCGCAGCCTCTGTGGAAGACAGTTTGGCAGGACCTCCTCAAAAAACTGAATATCGAGCTACCACATGAGCCAGAAGCCCTGTTACTAGGATTATATTCAGAGAACTGGAAGCATAGACATGGACTGATCTTTTCACACCGACGTTCAGAGCAACGTTTTTCACAATTGCTAAACCGTGGAACCAGCCCAAGTGTCCACCACACCAAAAGATAGAAATTGATTAGGATAAACAAAATGTGGTATATACAGACAATGGAATACCAGTCAGCTGTGAGAAGAAATGAAACATGGTTGAGCCTAGAGGACATTATGTTGAGTGAAATAAGCCATATACAAAAGGACAAATATTGTATGGTCTCTAATGTGCACTAAATACAATGAGTAATCTCTCAGAGGTAAACTCCAGAGTATAGGTTACTAGTAGATAGAATGTGGGGTGAGAATGGGAGCTGATGCTTAATGTATGTAGAAATGTTAATAAGATTTAATATAAAAGTATGGAAATGAATAGAGTTGATAATAACTCATTATAGTGAGTATAACTAACACTGGTGATTTATAAATGTGATTGTGACTGAAATTATGACTGTGGACGTAAATGTCAACTGAAAGGAACCTAGAGGATAACTTAGGGGATGTATAACAATGATTTCAGTGGTAGATGAAGATGGTAGTTAATGTATAAATATAAGAAAGTTCTGGGGCCGGCTGTAGCCCAGTTGGTAGGGTGCCGGTTTACCACATAGGAGGCCCCGGGTTCGGTTCCTGGGGCCTCCTCAAGCAGGCAGACCACCTTGAGAAGGCAAGCCACCACAGGCAGGGCAAGAGCTGAGCGGTGAGCTGACTCGGCGCGTCGCCACAGCGGGGGGAGACAAGCAGACACAGAAGAACGCAAAGATGAACACAGCAAGAACAAGAAGAAGGGGGGGGGATATGTAATAAATAAAAAATAAATCTTTAAAAAAAAAAGAAAGTTCTTTTACAAAGTGTTAAGAATATGGTGATGCATGGGAAAGTTACAACTAATGTAGCTTATGGACGATAGTTCGTGGTAATATTCTAATATTTTGCAGCAATGGCAGAGAAGATATTATATCAATTCTGAGGGACAACAATAGGGGGATATGGGGGGGATTTTTCCTTTTGGAGTAATGAAAACATTCTAAAATTGAGGTGATGACAGTACAACTCTGTGATGAAATATTTTGACGATGCTCTTTCATAGTTTGTAGCAAACATTTCACAGTTGTGCAAGGGGGTGGTGGGGGGGTGATGTGTGGGGGTCCTGCTTGATGATACGCATGTTTGTTTTGTAATTTCACAACTTTTACTATACACTTGTTTTTTATATATGTTCGTGAATGATATACTTCAATAAAATTTTATTTAAAAAAGAGTAAGTGAGGAAAATAAGATAAAGGGAAAGTAAGAATGGAAAAGTAATTTGGAGGCTGGAAGGCGTGAGTTAGTGAAACATGCAGAGCACACACACACCAGAACTTTCCGCACATTGGTGGGGGACGGGCCACAGGGCCCATTAGGTCAAAGCCGGTCCTAGAGGAGAAATGTCCTTGCAGTACCTTGGGCTTGCAAGGCAGCTTGGCATCATAGCCTTTCCCCTCCCCAGAAGCTACCACTACACACTCTCACACTTCCCGAATCCTCATCGTACGCATTTACTCCTCCAAGCATTTCTCGGGGATGTTCAGTATGTCAGGGCCTGTCCTAGGTCCTGGGGTACCTTGGTTTGTTCCCATGTTCCCTGCTCTTGTGGGGTTGTCAGGGAAGGGAGCGAGGTAGGCATAGAACAAAGGACCACCTGAAGGAATAGGTAGCCACAATCTGAGACTAGTTTTCTGAAAGAAAGGAACATGGTACCAGTAAGAAACTATTGTAGAAAACCTCACACTTGTCTGGGTGAGGTGGGTAAAGGAAGACCCTCCATTGCCACAGCCAGCGATCTTGATAGAAGGCTCACAGTAAGGGAGATGAAGAATACTTTACGATTGGGTCCATTTTTAATAAATAGGACGTTTTAGTTATGCTAAATGGTGCTTGATACCAAATCCATTTAAGAAGTTAGTGGTTTTGTGCTTGTGTTTTTTAATCGGTCAGCTCTTTGGGCCTTAATCCGTGAGATCAGTGTGAGCTGGCTGGACATAGGTCCTCTGAGGTTTGATTTGAGATGGCCAAGGGCTTCTGTGCTGTCATGCTCTTTGATCTCTTCACGTGGTTCAGAAAATGCCATCTGTTGCATCTGTGTCGCAAATTTATTATTGTAAGCGATGTCTAAAAGAAGTAAAGAATTTTATAATAAATATTTGAGGAAACTAACAGACAAGTTTAAGTTCATACTACAAAATCGTAATACTCCAGTATTGAGTTTTAATAGTAGACACTGAATGGGAGGGGAAAATCCATATTAACTGATGGATCTGATTTTTGCCATGATTATTTGTCCAATGAACTTGACCGTGATGGAATTCCAAAGAAGAGATGCACTGTGATCGTGTGTGTCCGTGTGAGCTTCCCATGGGTATGTGCACGTGCTCTGTTTATGATACTTAAAACCAAGTCACCAGTGGTGACCTCCCCACAGGAGACTTCAACAGCAATTGGAAGGAATTTTTCTTTTATTTTCATGTAGGCAAGAGAGAAGAACGATTTTGGAATGTGAGAGATGATTATGGGGCTGCATTATCTGATACTGTAGCCGCTAGCCACACGTGGATATTTAAATTTAAATTAATTAAAATTAAATAAAATCAAAGTTCAATTTCTTCAGTTACACTAGCCACATTTCAAGTGCTCAATAGCCACATGTATCTAGTGGCTGAAATATTGGACAATAGCGCCAATATAGAAAGTTCTAGTGGACACTACTGAATTAGAGCCGCAATAAAATCCAGGCCACTGCCTCTTTTTGTATGATTTGTGAGCTCAGAGTGATTTTTACATTTTTAAATGATAGAAAAACAATCAAAGGAAGAAAAATGCAAACTTTCGTGCCCATAAATGAAGACTTATTGGGGTACAGCCATGCCAGTTCCTTTATATATTGTCTTTGGCGGCTTTCACACACAGCAGCGGAATTGAGTGATTGCAACAGAGAACCTGTAGCCTGAAAAGCCTAAAATATTTACTGTTTGCTCGTTTTCAGAAAATTTGGCTGAACCTTGAGCTAAAGGAAGGCAGGTCACAAATCACAGTTTGTAATAGAGAGCTCTCTCTGTAATTTCACAGAATGAAATCAATAGAGAGAAGAGAGAGCGTACCCCAAGCTTGTGTCCTGATTGTTTGCTGTAGTACCCTACCTGCGTTTCTGGATTTGATGGTGGACTGGGGTGAAGGCCCCTCAGAACCTGGAATTTGCCTTTCCCATGTAGCCAAGGGACTTCATTAGACTCTCAACTTTCTCAATGTCTTCTTGGCAGTTTGAAGATACTGTCTAAAACTTACTTCTCTCCAAATACGCTTCCCTCCCCATTGTCAAAAGGCAAATTAAGTTCTCTCAAAGGTTTGACAATATGAAACAAGGAAATTCACTTACCCTCCTGACAGTGATGCCAATTATCTTTTTAACCTTCTCTTAGGCACGTGGCTGAGACAATGAAAAATCGCTTTGCAGCCAGCTCCACATCAATCTGCTCTCGTTATTACCATCTCTCCCCATATTAATAAGACCATGTCGTCGCTTAATGGGCCACGCTTAAATACATGCAGAAACTTCGTTGAGTCTCCCTATCAGAAATCCAGAGAGCTCATGAGAATTTCTGCAGGAGTAGGATTATATCATCCTTGCCTGGGAATCCACTGATACCCTAACAGAATAGTCTAGGGTGCCCGGCCAACCCATTTGATGGTGTTAATGGACAAGATTGTATCTGGAAAGAAAGTTTATTTTTGCCTTGATATACTTATTATTAGTTCTTGAGGAAAAGGTGAAAAGCAGGGCTTAATACTGCCGTGCAACACAAAGAACGTAAGTGTTCGTGCTTCCGGTGTCTCAAACTATTCCCATCCAGATCCCCTTGTTCCTACTTTAGTTTGTACTGTCTTTTTGTCCATCCTCAGCTAAATAGTATTCTGTAGGCAGATTTGGGGCATTTAAATGGCTGGGAGCACGCTTGGAAGGAGATCGTGGCAAAGGGTGGCTAAGAGTCGCTTATTTTGACATCTAGAATTGTCACTGACATAATCTGATTTATTTAATTCTATTTAATAAGAACAGGGAAGATAGAACTCTTTTGGAATGTACGGACCATTATGTTTTAAAACTGAATTAAAATGGGGGAGGGTGGACTCAGAGTAAAAATTTCCAGGACTGAAAGGGTTTTCAGAGCCCTGAAGCATAGAGTGGCAGTTTTGGAAATGCTGGATATTGTTATTCCCCATCAAGTACCCTGTGCCGAACTGATGGTTCTATCAGAAAATAGCATGAAGCCAACCTGTCTTTGATAATGGCTTTAGACTGTCTGCCTATATAATCCTAAGTCTCTTTGTAAA
>PVKH010041087.1:0-10990 GCA_004027955.1 Chaetophractus vellerosus
ATGGGCAGGGCAGAGCTGCCGTGGGCAGGGCAAAAAGCTGCCACGGCAGGACAAAGCCGCCACGGGCAGGGCAAAGCCACCATGGGCAGAGCGAGCCACCTGCGAATGGAGCAAAGCCACCTGCGAATGGAGCAAAGCCGCCCGGGAATGGAAGCAGAGCCGCCCACAAGCAGGGCAAGTCGCCTGTGCAGTGAGCTGACTGGGCGTGTTGCTGCAGCAGGGGGAGACAAAGCAGACATAGAAGAACACACACACACTCACACAAAATGAACACACAGCAAGAGCAAGCAGAAAGGGGAGGGATATGTAACAAAAAAATATGTTAAAAAAATACATTAGAGGTATGTAACAGCAGATTTGAATTGATGGAAGACAGAATTAATGAATGGGAGGACCAAACATCTGAACTTGAAAAGACAACAGAACAGAAAGAGTAAAGAATGGAAAAAATGGAACAGGCTCTCAGAGAATTGAGTGACAATGTGAGATTCACAAACATATACATTATCAGCAGCCCAGAAGGAGAAAAGAATGGAAAAGGGGTGGCAAGTATATTTGAGGACAAACTGACTGAAAACTTCCCAACCCTTATGAAAGACATAAAATTCAATATCCAAAAAGGACAATACACTCCAAAAAGGATAAATCTGAATAAACGTACTCTGAGCACCTACTATTCAGAATGACAAATGCCAGAGGTAAAGAGAGGATTCTGAAAGCAGGAAGAGAAAATCAATGCATCACATACAAGGGAACCTCAATAAGACTTAGTGCCAATCTCTCATAGGAAACCATGGAGGTGAGAAGAAAGTGGTATGATGTATTTAAGGTAATGAAAGAAAAATTCTTTATCTGATAAAACTATCCTTCAAAAATGAGAGTGAGTTTAAAGTCTACACAGACAAATCAAAAACTGAGAGAGTATCTTACCAAAAGACCAGAATTACAAGAGAAACTAAAGGGAGTATTTTGGCCTGAGAGGAAAAGACAAGGGTGAGAGACTTGGAAGAGTGCAGAAATAAAGTCGATTCATAAGGGTAACTTATAAGGTAAAAAGACAGACAATAGTAAGATATGACAATGGAAAGACAAAGGATAAAATGGACAGAGTAAGTAATGCCTTTACAGCATTAACACTGAGCGTTAATGGATTGACTTCCCCAATCAAGAGATATAGACTGATAGAATGTATAAATAAATATGAGCCATCTATATGCTGTGTACAACAGACTCACCTCAGACATAAGGACATAATCAGGTTAAAGTGAAAGTTTGAAAAATGATATTTCATGCAAATAATAACCAAAATAAAATCTGGAATAGTGATATTAATATTGGAAAAATAGATTTTAAATGCAAAATGGTTATAGGAGATATAGAAAGTCATTATATGTTAATAAAAGGGGCAATTAACCAAGAAGAAATACCTATCCTAAATGAGTATACACCTAACCAGAGTGTTCAAAGATTCATGAGGCACACACTGGCAAAACTGAAGGGAGAAAAAAATGTCTCTACATAAACACTTGGAGACTTCAATATCCCACTCTCAGCATTGGATAGAATATCTGGACAGAGGATAAATAAGGAAAAAGAGAATTTGAATAATATGGTAAACGAACTAGACCTAACTGACATTTATAGAGCATTACATCCCCAAAAAGCAGATATACATTCTTCTCAAGTGGTCATGGATCCTTTTCCAGTATAGACCATATGTTGGGTCACAAGACAGGTCTCAGTAAATTTTAAAAGATTGAAATTATACAAAGCACTTTATCTGATCATAATGGAATGAAGCTGGAAATCAATAATGGATGGAAAAAGGGGAAATTAAAAAATATATGGAGATCAGTGGGTCAAAGAAGAAATTGCAGGAAAAATAAGTAAATGTTTTGAGACAAATGAAAACAAGAACATAACATATCAAAATCTATGGGTTACTGCAAAGGCAGTTCTTAAAAGGAGATTTATAGCCTTCAATGCTTACATTAAAAAGGAAGAAAGAGCTAAAATGGATCACCTATTTGCATACCTGGAGGAACAAGAAAAAGAATAGCAAACGAATTCCAAACTAAGTTGAAGGAAAAAACCCATAAAGATCAGAGCAGAAATAAAGGAAATTGAGAACAAAAAATCGATAGAATTAATAAAAACCACAAAAGTCGATTCTTTGAGATCAACAAAATCAACAAACCCTTAGCTAGACTCACAAAGAAAAAAAAGAGAAGATGCAAATAAATAAAATCAGAAATGAGAAGGGAGACATTACCACTCACAATGAAGAAATAAGATAGATCATAAAAGAATACTCTCAACAATTGTACACCAACAAACTAGACAATGTAGATGAAATGGACATATTCCTAGAAACACACAAACAACCTACACTGAAGCCAGTAGCAAAAGAAGACCTCAATAATCCAATCAGAAGTAAAGAGATTGAAACACTCACCAAAAACCTCCCAAAATAAAAAAGCCCAGGTCCAGATGACTTTACAGGTGAATTACACCAGTCATTCAATGATGATATAATAGGAATCTTGCTCAAGCTCTTCCAAAATTTGAACAGGAAGGAACATTATCAAATTCCTTCTATGAAACAAAGATCATTCTAATGTCAAAACCAGATAAAATTACAGACCAATTTCTCTAATAATATAGATGCAAAAATTCTCAACAAAATACTTGCAAACAGATTCTAAAAGCACATTAAAAGAATTATATACCATGGTCAAGTGGGTTTTATCTTGGGTATGGAAGCGTGGTTAAACACAAGAAAATCAATTAGTGTAAGAAATCACATTAATAAATTGAAGAAGAAAAATCACATGATCCTCTTGATTGGTGCAGAAAAGCCACCTGACAAAGCACAGCATCCTTTTTGATAAAAACACTCCCAAATATAGGAATAGAAGGAAGCTTTCTCAACTTGGTAAAGTGCATATATGAAATGTCTATGGCTAGCATTGTGCTCAACAATGAAAGACTGAAAGCTTTCCTACTGAGATCGGGAACAAGACAAGGATGCCCACTGTCACCACAGTTATTCAATATTGTGCTAGGAATTCCAGTTAGAGCCATTAGGCAAGAAAAAGAAATAAAAGTCACCCAAATAGGAAAGGAAGAAGTAAAACTTTTGCTATTTCCTGTTGATATGATCCTATATGTGGAAAATCCTCCCCAAAAATCTGTAATGAAACTACTAGAACTAATAGACAATTTCGGCAAAGTGGTAGGATACAAGATTAATACAAGCAATCTGATGAGGAAGTCAGTAAAAATTTCATTTATAATAGTGACTAAAAGAGTCAAATATTTAGGAATAAACCTAACCAAGGACATAAAGAACCTGTATTCAGAAACCTACAAAATATTGCTAAAAGAAACCAAAAAGACATAAATAAACGGAAGGACATTTTGTGTTCATAGATTGGAAAATTAAATATCATTAAGATATCAATTCTAATCGAACTGATTTACAGAATCAACATCATCCCAATCATAATTCTAAAAGCCTGTTTTGCAGAAATAGAAAAGCCAATTATCAAGTTTATTTGGAAGGGTAAGTGCTTCAAATCGTCAGAAATGTCTTACAAAAAGAACAAAATTGGAGGACTCTCACTTGCTGACTTTAAATCTTATTATCTACTACAGTGGTAAAAACAGCATGGTACTTGCATAAAGCTAGACAGATTGACCAATGGAACAAAAATGATGTTTCAGAAATAGACCTTGATATCTGTGGTTGAGTGATTTTTGACAAGACTGTCAAAGTCACCCAGCTGTGCCAGAACAGTCTATTCAATAAAGAGAGCTGGGAGAACTGGATATCCATATCCAAAAGAAAGAAAGAGGACCCCTACCTCATACCTTATACAAAATTAACTCAAAATGGATCAAGGACCTACATATAAAAGCTACAATCATAAAACTCCTAAGTGAAAAAGTAGGGAAACATCTTCAAGTAGGTGGTAGTTTCTTAAACTTTACCCCAAAGCATGAGCAACACAAGAAAAAATAGATAAATGGGATCTCTTCAAAATTAAACACTTGTGTTTTTTTAAAAGATTTTGTCAAGAAAGTAAAAAGGCAGCTACTCAATGGGAGAAAATATTTGGATACCTCTTATCTGATAAGGGTTTGATATTGATGTTATATCAAGAGATCATACAACTCGATGATAAAAAGACACCCCAATTAAAAAATAGGCAAAAGACTTGAATAGACATTTTTCGAAAGAGGAAATACAAATGGCCGAAAAGCCTATGAAAAAATATTCAATAGGTCTTAGGGAAATGCAGATCAAAACTTCAATGAGATACCATTTCACACCTTATAGAATGTCCATCATTTAAAAAAAGCAACAGAAATCTAAAACTGCTGGAGAGGATGTGTAGAAATGGGAACACTTCTTCATTGTTGGTGGGACTGTAGAATGGTGCAGCCTTGTGGAAGACAGTTTGGTGGTTTCTTAGGAAGCTGAATATAGAACTGCTGTTATGATCCAGCAATCCTGTTACTAGAAATATATTCAGAAGAACTGAAAGCAGGACGTGAACTATTTGCACACAGATATTCATAGCAACATTAATTGCAATTGCTAAAATATGGAAACAGCCCAGGTGTCCATCAACTGATGAATGGATAAACAAAACATGGTATAGACATACAATGGACTGAAATGAAATCGGGATGCATGTGGCAACATGGATGAAACTTGAGGACATGCTGAGTGAAATAAGCCAGGCACAAAAGGACGAATATTGTATACTCTCACTAGTATGAAGTAAATATGATGAGTAAACTCACAGAGGTAAATTCTAGGGCATAGGTTACTAGGAGGTAGAATGTTGGTTGAGAAAGGGAGCTGCCGCTTAAAGTACGTAGGATTTTTAATAAGGTTTATTGTAAAAGTGTGGAAAAGAATATAGTTGATGATAATACATTATAGTGAGTCTAACACTGCTGATTTATAAATGTAATTCTGGCTAAAAGAGGTTGTCTGTGGAGGTAAATGTCAACCAAAAGGAAGCTAGAGAATAATCTAGGGAATGTATAACAGTGATTTGGATGGTTGATGATGATTGTGGTTAATAGTATAAATATAAGAATGTTTGTCTTTTACAAAGTGTTAAGAAAATGGTGCTATGTGGGCAAATTACAACTAATATAAGTTATGGATGACAGTTAACAGTAATGTAATATTTTTTCAGCAATGACACAGGAGATATTATATCAATTCTAAGGGACCACAAGAGGGGGATATATGAGGTTATGGGATTTTTCCTTTTTGAGTAAAGAAAACATTCTAAATTTGACTGAAGTGATGACTACATAGCTTTGTGATAAAAAGGAGAGCCACTGAGTGTGTACTTTGAATAGACTGTACAAAACATAGGACTGTATAACACAGGAAATCCTGTGGTGGAAAATGTACTGTGCTTAACAGAACAAATATGAGAACATTCTCTCATGAATTATAATAAATATCTAATACTAATACAGTGTATTAATAATTGGGTGGGTAGGGGGAAAATACACCAAATGTAACATATGAGCTATAATTAGTGGTATTGTTTTTATGATGCTTTTTCATAGTTTGTAACAAATGGTTCACCACAATGCAAGGTGTTAGTGGTGGGGTGATATATGCAAGCCCTATATGATGCTATGTATATTTGTTTTGTAAGCACACAACTTTTACTATACATTTATTGTTTATGTATGCTAATGTATGAATTATATACTTCAAAAAATTAAAAAATTTTTCTTTTTAAAAAAATATTTAGGGAGCCGGCTGTAGCCTAGATGGTAGGGCGCTGGTTTACCACATAGGAGGCCCCGGGTTTGGTTCCCGGGGCCTCCTCAAGTGGGCTGACCGCCTTGAGAAGGCAAGCCCCCGTGAGCAGGGCAAGCCCCCGCGAGCAGGCAGGCCACTGCGCGGTGAAGCTGACTTGGCAGGTCGCCGCACAGCGGGGTGACAAGCAGACATGGAAGAACGCAAGAATGAACACAGCAAGAACAAGCAGAAAGGGGGGGGATATGTAATAAATAAAAAAATATTTAAATTGATTATTTTGTGCAAAAATCTTAATGAAAAAACAGTTGTGGGAGTGGATATAGCTCAAGTGGTTGAGTGCCTGCTTCCCATGTACAAGGTCCTAGGTTGGATCACCAGATCCTCCTGAAAACAAAACAAACAAACAAATCCAACTCTCACTGGGGAGCGGTTGTAGCTCAGTGGTTGAGCTCCTGCTTCCCATGTACGAGGTCTTAAAAAACAAACAGTTGTAGGAGCAGGTGCCACTCTGTGGTTAAGTGCCTGCTTCTCATATATGAGGTCCCTGGTTAAATCCTTGGTACCTCCTTTTTTAAAAAACAAACAAACAAACAAACAAACAAACAGTTGTGGTTAAGATAGTATGGTGTCTTCCTATTGTGACTTAGTCTCTTTGCTTCAAAAACATAGCAATGATATATGAAGTATCGAACTGGAAATACCAACAAGACATGGCTGTGCTTTGAAACAGGATATACATTTTCTCACTCTGGGATTCTGGTCTGGAAGCAGACAGCCATGGGCTGGTAGGATGGTCCCTGAAGACAGCTGAGTCAAAAAGTGATGCAAAGGAGGTAGAAGTCAGAGCCAAGACCACTGTTTGGAGGCAAAGACTGGGATAGGCTACTCTGGAAAGGAAGTGAAAAAGAAACACGGCAAATGGCTGCCAGGGCCTATGACTTTTAGGAAGTTGAAGTCCTGGGGATAAGTGAGGCAGCAGTCTAGGCCTTGAAACCAGGAACTGAACAAAATGATCCCTGATGGATGGTTACAGCTGGATATGGGACATCCTCTTTGTCTCCACAGGCCTGGAGCCTCAAACTGCCCTTAAAAGACCAATTCATTTCCTGCCTGGGGACCCAGAGGACTAGGTGGGCATATAAACAAAAGCACATGTATATATGCATGTGTGGTGCATGCGTGTGTGATCACAGCAGAAAGTGAAAATTATAGAAAGAAAATAACCTATTTTGCTGAAAGTTACCTGTAAACCAAACACATGAAGTTATCTAATGCCAAGGAAGCTGCAAAAGAAAAATTAGAACAATCAGATCTATCTGGAAAAGCTAATGTCAGAAAACAACTACACCTTGATTGTGTCACATGTCAGTCACTGTTTGCTTTGCCCTAATGGAGCTTATGTTCTTGTAGTATGTGTAAGCACAGAAACTGCATCCACAAGAAAGCATGAAAAGTTATAGCACAAAACCAAACAGCAATGAAGTAGGAGCTATGACACTAGAGTAGAAATTTTAGAAATGAAAAGTATACTCATTCAAATAAGGTGCTCAGTAAATAGTTAAATTCTAGACTGGGCATATTAAAAAAGAGAATTAATATTGCCAATATCATTCTAAGAAATTCACCATCATGCAGAACAAAGGGGTGACTAGTTATCCATCATGAAGGATAGACTGGCACGTTCCACCATGTCTTTTAAAGGATAATTTAAAAAAAGAATGTAAAAATTACACTCATACAGATATAAAATGAATATGTGTTATTAATTTGATTTCAGTCATTATTAATGGGGGAACCAGTAAGATGGTGCAACTCTCTTGAAGAAGTCAAAGAAAGACAAATGTATATAGAGTAAAGGAATGTTGAAATGAATTTAGAAATAGATGTGAAACAGCCTTTCTCCATGCAGGGCAGCAGGCAAGTCATTGAAGCTCTGTGGAACAGAATTTATTTTCATGTTTATGAATAAGAATTCTATTGCATGGCTCTTGGTTATTTATGACTTACAGGGTTGTGAAAACAGCTCACAGGTAAGGAAAGTCCAAATCAGGTAACCCAGAAGAATATGCTCAAAACCAGGGGTTGGCAAACTGTTGTTTCAGAACAAATCCAGCCTGCCTGTTTTTGTAAATAAAGTTTTACTAAAACAGTGAGACCCATTATTCGTGGCTGCTTCCATACTGTGATTGGCAGAGCCAAGCATTTGCAACAATTACTATATGGCTCACAGATCCTAAAACATACTATGTGACCCTTTACCAAAAATGTTTTCTGAATCCTGCTCTAAACAATACATAGTTTTCCATTGAAACACCATGTTTTCTCTTACATGAACAGTTGAGTTCCAGAAGAAAAGAATGGAGAATGAATATATATATATATATTCAAAAAGAATAATTGATATTTTTTCCAGAATGGAAGCAAAACATGAGTCCTGATGTCAATATTTCGCTTTGAGAAACAAGTGGATACTTAAAACTAGATCCACAACCAGACACATCATAGAAAAACTGCAGAACACTAACAGAAGACAGGAGAAATATGAAGAGAAGAAAAGGTGGTGAAAAAAAAGGCAAATGTTAAATAATAGAAAATAAACTCTAAACTAGAGACAATGAAATGTTTTAGATGTTCTGTCTGATTTGATCTTTATAATTATCCTAGGAGCAGGTACTAAATTTACCACAGTTTTTACCAATGAAAAATCTGAGATTAAAATCACACAGCTAGCAAGCGATAGAGCCAAGATTTCAGCTCAAGTTTTCTGGCTCTAGAAAGGCTGAGGTCTTGGCAACTCTGTTCTATTGCCTTTTTATAAAAAAGGAGTAGATGTTTTTTTTTAAGGGTGAGGAAAACATGATCCTCAATTGGAATACAGAGTTGAGGAGGAGTTAACTAGCTGATGGGGTTATCTGGAGACCTTTTCAACCAAGAAAGAGCACATGCAAAGACCTCTGGGATCTGTCTCAGATCCAAGCATTGAGGGGGCTCCGGTATGGCTGGAGTATGGTGGGGGGAAGGCAGTGGGGGAAGGGGCTGAAAACCAGGTGAGGCTTTGCAGACTGTGCTAAGGGTTTAACATTATTCTAAAAGCAGTGACAAGATATTGAAGTTTTAAAGACAATGAGGGGTGGGTGACTTGATCTGATTTGCGTTTTGAAAAGAGCTTTTAGGCTTCAGAGTGAGGAGCAGATTGGAGTTGGACCACAATGGCTCTGGGGAGACCAATTAAGAAACTGCTGATATGTAACAGCCAAAACTATTATATGCCCAAAGGGAACTGCTAACCAAGTAATGATAAGAGCTTGTGCTAGCCAAACTGGAAGTGAAGGAGTGTAAGACAAGGTGCCATTTTTTTCCCATATGGAATCATGGTCCCTTGCCCTGGCTCATTCTTTCATTTATATTCTGTGGTATTTGGCCTTATTAGTAGATGGAATAAATTATGCTCTGGTGCCTGATCCCCAAAGCATTCAAACATGATGCTATGATTGAGTCACTTTTTGTTCTTCGTACATGTGTCCTTTGTCCATCTTATCTTCATTAGAGCACTCTTCACTTTGAATTATAATGTCCACATCTCCTCTGCCTTCCCAACTAAAGTGAATTACCTGAGAATGACAACCTTGTCTTATTTACCTTTACTTCCTTCCCCACCCCAGGCCTAAAAGTGCCAACCAAACTTAGCCATTCAATACAAGTTGTCAAATACGTGAATGAGATTCAATTATGTGGAACAGATAATTTTATTCTGCCAATTTTAGCAGCTCGCCTCATTTACATGATCACTAGGGAAATTGTTTCTAGAATCATGCTAATTCCCAGACTTCTTAGGAATTAAAATCCTTCTGTCTTGATATATTATATTTATATTTCATAAACCTATCATTAATTTAAATCAATAGTTGTTTATTACCTAGAATATATAGCCCTTATAAATGCTTCAAATAACACTTACATGCAATTGAATTTTGCTGTTGTTACTACCTCAATATCTAAATAATAAATTAATAATGACTGTGACCGACAGTGTCTCATAGTGTAGACTCTTGGAACATGAGTTATTCATTTATATTTTCCTCCATCACTTGCTACCTATGTGACCCAGTCAAGACCTCTCTGAGCCTCAGTTTCCTCTTCTATAAAACAGAGATCATACTATTTATCAACCTTGACAGGCTTTGCAAGGATTAAGGAGATAAAAAATAAAAGTTCCTAGAAGTGTGATCAGCACATAATAGATACAAAAATCTTAAATTTTCTCCTATTATTTTTGCACTTCCACCTTTTTCCTATTTTTCACCCTCCATGTCCATATTACCCATAGATTACTTATCTTCTTTTAAATTCTCTTTTTTTCCACTACAAAACTCTTCTAATATTTGTGCAGATTTTGCCTTTTCTGTATCTAGATAAAGTAAAATCAGAAGACCTACACGCCACATGTAAATAGTCTGATTTCAAAAATATCAAAAAATGCTTCCTGGGCAGGGAACAATTTAAATTGCCCTAATTTTCCCAATCTACCCATCGTTCCCTCTTTTCTGCAGATGGTATGGAACTCTTCCCTGCCTCCCATTCCTCTTCTATTGGATATTCTGTTATCCATGTAAAGTGGGCAGCACCAGCCTGGAGAAGAGCCGGGACAACAATGCCTTTTATTGGCCGGTGTTCCTTTGTAGCGCTGGCGTTTCCGTGTTTAGGACCAGCAGATGCATTCATTATTCCCTCAGCAATCGCCCCGCTGGCTCGGGGCTTTCTTTAATCGCCTGCTTTGCATGGTTCTCCATTCTCCCAGTGTACTTTTAATATGCTATTATTTTGAGTGCTAGGTGAGAATTTCTTACATTCAAACTCCCAGTAGCAATTTTGTACACCTTTGTTGTTTCACTTGTCAGACGAAAACTCTTTTAAGGTAAATATTTTAATAAATCAACCCTTCTCTCCTGGGTAGTAATAGTAAACTGAAAGATCACATTAGCAGACCTTGCCTCTGTACGCAGGTCTCAAACATCTCATTTGGTGTACCATTTAGCTTTGTTCTCCCAGTGTCAGAGTAAGGACTTGGAAGGACCCTTGCCCTCTGAGTCAGAATTTGGGTATCTTTCTGTTCTGGTTCCCCTGGAATTTGGGATTCAACTAACACTGCCACATAAACCTAGGCAAGCCGGAGGGGAAGGAACACTT
>PVKH010041088.1:0-10985 GCA_004027955.1 Chaetophractus vellerosus
TCGCCTGCAAATCGAGCACAGCCAGCCACCCGCGAACTGAAAAGCCGGCCGTGATGGAAGCAGAAGCCGCCCACAAGCGGGGAAAGCCGCGCCTGCGCAGTGACCAAGTCTCGGCGCGTCGCCGCAACGGGGGGGAAGGGGAGATATGTAATAAAATAAATAAATCTTTAAAAAAATAAATAAATAAAAAAAATAAAATAAAATAAAAGATTCTTTACAAAAGGAATATGAGAAATTGTAAGCTCACGGGATGTCTATGTTTTCTTTATTCCTGTTTTTATGTCTGACAAATGGCTAAATTATTTTTAATTGAAGATATAAGCTCTCTGTGTCTGTCTGTATGTCTGATGTATGATATTTTCCTACCCCTGAATGGTATTACCAAATTTATGAAATTCCTTTAAAGAGCTCTATTCAAGTTGGCATAAAGATAAATAAGCTCTTATTTAAAAATTAATACTGCTATAGTCCCAGAAGTTAAGAAAAATAAACTTCTAATATTTCCATTGAAAACAGAGTATTCATATAAGTAAATCCAAATTTCTGAAGAAAATTAGAGTTGACATAATTCAAGTAAACCCTAGGCAAACAGGACTGATTTAGTATTATAAACTAAACAAAAATATCTATGTCTTTGGAATTATCAATACTAAGTGCAATATAAGCACACAATTTTATTCTACTTGGGTTTGTTCCATCTATATTTATACAATTTTCTAATCAAATAATAAAGCATTATATCTACTAGATCCTTACGATGATAAAAATGTAATTTTTTTGTTTTGAAGGATGTTAGGTTATAAGATCTTCTTGATACAAAAAGTTGCAGAAGGTTCTCAAAAAAAAAGGATTTTATATATCAAGGTCAAGGTTGGTTAAGATTTGATAGGTTTATAAGATTTTTAAGAATTTTCTTATCAGACAGTATCTTCATGCAAACTACTAAGTCATACTAATATGGAATTTTTTTCTGTTAAAATGAGAAAATATTCTTGGACTCTGCTCTTAATGAGAATTAATAAAAGGTTTTTCTGAAACACATGAGTAACCTGCTTAGAAGGCAAAGATTCTGTATCTTAGAAAAATCTCCTGTGTTTTATATTGATCTTATTTTTTGTTTTAGAGAACAAGTCTTCTCACTTTTGAAGTAATTGTTTCTTTTACATCATGCTATCTCCTCTCTTTACTTCTAAAATAATTTGTTCTCACTTTCATTAAGCAGGGAACTAAATATTGTTTCACAGTTTCCCATGATCCTATTCAACAAACTGCTAAAATCTGACAACTTTTGACATTTTCCTTTGAAAAATTGAACCATAAATGATATCTTCTTGACCTCAAACTCTTGGGATTTTCCAGAGGACCCTTAGAAAATCACAAAGGAATTTTTCTTTCACCTTGTAAAAAGAGAGGTGCTAAAACTAGTTTTATTTGATGTTATCGGTTGCATAGGACGTGTTATCAAATTTAAAAGAATTTTGTAACTTTATGTTGGTTAAATTTATGGGGTAAAATGCTAATATAAACATTCCATAAATTATATAAATTTCTTAGAGACTTGTTAATATCCTCACTGCCCATGAGTTGTCCAAATACTAATATGTCTGATATTGAACAACAATAGTATCATTGATCATAAGTTCAGTTGTTCTTAAAATATTATTTCAAGGACTCTCACCTGATTGTTCAATTTTGTAAAACAGCAATAAATTTACAAAGGACATTTTAAGTTTTCTATTACCTCAAGATAGTTTTTATTCTGATGCTTCCTTGAAAACACTTGCAATCAGCTGCAGGCCAGTGTGCTTCATCTTCAACAAAAAAGACTGACTCAGAGAACTACAAAAAGGACTATGCCAGCTTCAGAGAAGCCGCTTCTAATGACATTCCCTAAATAACTTTGAGACCATACCACTGTACTGAGTCAATATCTCTAGAATTCCAGTAAAGATGCTGATAGGTTCATGAAATTGGTAACAGAAGGTCTAAAGAAACCCAGTTTAATTATCTAAGACTAAATGAACTGATAAAGAATGATTATAGTTTTGTTTGGATTATTGCTATTTTATTGTTCTATTTTCTAGATAAAAGGGATCCCTTACTGAGTTAAGCTATCTATAATTCATGAAACATTCATCTTTGTCTCCTTGCCTGGCCCATCCAGAATTTGAAAACTCTTACTGAATATTCTTATATTTATGGTAATTTAATTACTTGCATAGGTTCAATCAGGATCTGTCCTTCTTACTGGAAAATATTTGGAGTCAATGGTTAAATAACCAATCTTAGGAATGCTAATTCAAGAGCACAGAGGAAATTCCAAATCTATTGCATATTAGAGCCTGCACCTTGATGCAGTTGCCTGTGCTTACCCAAATTGTGTTAAATCTACAGCAGAAGTGGCCAAACTAGTTAAAGCCTCAGAAAACCTAACCTTTTTCTCCAGAAAGCTGATATCTTATGAGATTCTTCTACTTCAACATTTAACTTTCACCTAAAATGTTGCAATATTCTTAACTCTGCTACTCTACTACCTTTATCCAATGAGGGAATACCCTATGACTATAAACAGGTAACTTCAAAATTAATGACTCCATACATGCTCTTTTGATCAACCCAGATGTCATTCTATTTGCTAATGCTTCTTAGGGAGAAATTTCAATGGTATATTCCAAGCAAGCTATATGGTTACCACATGCTGATTGAATAAGGTAGCCTTCCACAATTTTCTTCTGTCAAAAAGGATGAACTTTATGCTCTCACTTAAGCCTGCTTTCTATCTGAAGGAAATTCTGTTAATGTCTACAATGATTTCTGCATGCTATGTAAACAAAATGCATTCTTCACTTCTAGTTTGCCAGTTGAAAATTGGAGACAAGTAAATTATCTCCTTTCTGCCATTTTACTCCCATCTATGGTGCCATCAAGACAGAGGTTCACACAAAAAGAACTGAGCCTGAATATTTTTTCAAAATGCTTTTGCATATTTTCATGTGAAAACAGCCACTACTAAAACAGCTGTAATTATAAACTTAAATTAAAACTGACAAAGTTATCTGAAGAACCTGGCCTTTCCTGGTCCAAAATTTTACATGTTTATTCATAGGATACCTTTTGGAAATCACAAACTATCCCCATATGAAATTGTTACTAGCAGACCAATCTCTGGGAACAAAATTAAGAACAGATCACTTACTGTCACACCATAACATGACCCGATTTTCAAATCCTTAATGCATTATGCCAAAGATTATCTTCAACAAGTAAATGACAGATACTCCATTAATCATAATCTGACATGAGGATAATGGGTATACTGGAGATGACAGAGGCAAAAGACAGCCTTATATCCTCATTAAAAGGAACCCTGAGAAAGGCCCATTGACAGAGTGCCAAATTTCTGAAATTGTCTGTCCTGCCTATAGTGTCTGGATGTCTCTAGAGCCCTCAGGAGCCCTGATGTTTGAGGCACTATTACTGTGGCAGACAATGAGATCCTGCTGAGACATGCTTAAGTGTAACCTCTAGAATAACCTCCTGACTCACACTGAAATCTCTTACCCATAAAAACTCATTTGTATTTAATATTTCCCACTTGTGGTCAAGGTATTTTTCCAGATTAATTGCTAGTCAGTGCTTGGTAATAATCCCTTAGTGCCAGGGAGGATTATCCCCAGGAGTCATGTCCCATGCTGGTGGGGGAGGCAGTACATTTATATGCTGAGTTTGGTTTAGAGAGAGGCCACATTTGAGCAACAAGGAGGCTTTCAGGAGATAACTCTTAGGCAATATATAATACAAGGTTAAGTTTCAATTTCACTAGAAAAGGTTCAGAAATACAACTGTCAACTTCAAGGGCCTGGCATAATGGTTTGTCCTCCCTTGCTAGGCACTGCCCATGTACTCAGGGGATTCTTCCTGCTCTATTAGAGAATGTAGCTGGAATGCCCAGTATGAGAATTCAATATTCTTTTTGTTATTGTGTGGCACTCAACCCACTTAGACAATGACCCATGACCACTTGAACATATTCATATGCCATAGAGGCATGCCCCAGGTGCACCCCTCCCCACACATCCCCACACTGGCACCCCACACCAATGATCCTCCCCTGCCATAGTTGTGACCACTCTGTGATCTTAAACCTCCCCAAAAATGAAGCCAAAAAAAAAACACAATATAAGAAAATAAAATAATTAAAATTAACAAATAAAATAGAAAATAATAAATTTTTTTCATTGTGTTTTTCATCACTGTAAGATCTGTTATCTTTCATGTACAGTGACTATTTCTTCTATATGTTCCCCAAAGAGTCTTATTATTTTTTGCTCTATCTTCAAAGGAGATTTAGGTTACAGAAAAGTCACATAGAAAATATAGGGGATACCCATATACCCAAATGCCCTCCCCCTCTCCCACTGTCCCCATTAATAGCATTTTACATGTGGGTGGTACTTTTGTTACAATTGTACAAATACTGAAGTATTGCTATTAACCATGGTCAATGGTTTACATTATGGTTTACATTTTACCTGTATACTTTTATAGGTTATGACAAAATTTAAAATGGCCTGTATCTATCATTGCAAGATCCTGTAGAACAATTCCAATGCCCTGAAAATGCCCTATGTTCCATCTATTTTATTCTTCCCTCCTCCTCCCCTCAGAACCTATGGTAACCACTAGGTTCCAATTTTTGAAGAATAAGGTTCAAAGTTACATGTAATAATATTGAGGACTTGACATATAGGACCTTATTTTGGAATATATGCTCTCCAATGTAACAGACTTATTAGGCTCATTTATAATTTCCATATACATGGCTCTTCTGCCCCTTTTATGTGAACCTATAATTAGCACTATACTTGTGAAATATATGTCCCAGAGACTTAAATCATTGGTATGTTCATATGTCCATTGAGCCCTGAATGTCAGCAGAGTTGTGACACCTACTCACAAGTTCATTGGACTCATCCAGGACAATTAACAAAAGGATGATGATGGACAATGTCCATCCCAGGAAGCAGAGTGTCTGCAACTGCAAGCAATACAGTTCCATCCATATGCCCCATGGGAGCTAAGCCCTCTCTCAATCAGAGACAGGGTGAGCATCACCATCCCCAAATCCTCAAGATTGATGAATTAACAAAGGGGGGAAAGCAACTATTGAGTAAAGTAGACTTACGATTATTCTAGCAATGGAAAAACCTGTATCAGTGATATAAAGGCAGTGGCCACCAGAAGTTCTGAGGAGAGGGAAAGGAAACAATAGGTATAACATGTGGCACTTTGGAGATATTGGAATTGTCCTGCATGTCACTGCAATGATGGCTATTATACCTTCTGTCAAAATCTATTAACTTGTGTGAGGCAAAGCATAAACTATAATGTAAACTATAGTCCTTGGATAGTATAATGCTTCAATATGTGTTCATCAATTGTAATAAATGTACCACTCTAATGAAAGATGTTAATGTGGGGAAGTGTGGGAGGGAGAGTGGTGGGGTGTATGGGAATCCCTTATATTTTTTATGCAACATTTATGAAATCTAAATCTTCTTTAAAATAAAATTTAAAATTAAAGAAAAAGAAAAAAAGGGAAAAAAGGAACCCTGCCAAGTACTCCTAACTTCTGACACTGCAACTTAAGTATAGTGTCTCAACTAAAAAATTTCCATCAGGCTCCAGGATTTGTTCTAATTCTGAAGACTTAAAAATCAAACTAGCCAGTAAGGGCAGTAGAAAATGTCAAAAGGTACACTACTTATTCCCAAGGTGATGGATAAAGTCATCACAGAAGTCCTCACATAGACTTTATACTATGAATATTTATAGTGCATAAAATCTTTATATTTCCCTATGTTTTTCCCTGCACTAGCCTGGAAAGACAATACCATTGTCTGCCTCACCCAGGACATTTCAAAAGGTGGTAACCTTACAGACTGTTGGATTTGTCACCTTTAAACCTTGATCTATACACACTGCAGGGGAGCCCAATTTTCTACCCATAACACATTTCTTTCTTGTCCCAAATGCTTCAGGCTCTTTGGATCGAACAGTACCATTTGTTTAATATCAAATACAAAACAACTAGACCACGGTCCTCTTTACTCTGCTTTAAATTTTCTTGGGCCTGTAACCTTGTAACCAAGAATTAAGAATTAACCAAAGTTTGATAACTGACTCATTATATAGATGCTATTTTTTTCTTATTTTTTCAGTATATTACAGATAGCCAAAAGCTAATGTCTGAAATCACTGAAATTGGCTAGATCAACCTCACCCTTATTTAGTTATTTCAAACTAGACTTTCCCCTGTGTATACTTACTATGGTGATGGTTATTCCAGTCAGATCTTACTTTTGTTCATGATTATTCCAAAACTAGGCTCAACCTTGTGTATACTTAACTACTGTGGTGGTTATTCTGGACTAACCTTGCCTTTGTTTATGGTTATTTGAAAACTAGGCTCATGCTTGTGTATATTTAGTATGGTGATGGTAACCACCACTCTACCCTCCCCTGTTTGAATCCATAAAAACCCTAAATCATTGGGAGGAAAGAATCTGCTTTTGCTCAGTATCAACCACACTATAGACACAACTGGCCTAGAGAAGTATACAGATGTCATGGAAGAGTTTGGAAAACTTACTATAATAGTCCACATTCCTCCACAAACTACAAGTTACCTTAACAATGCATGCCCACTTTCAGGTTTAAGGCACTTCATCTGCAAAAAGATGCACAACACAAATAAATTTTGGTCAGCTCTTCATTTGTACTCTCAATATTACAGACCCTTGGATAATAAAGACAATTGATAATATTCCTAGTAATGAATTTATAAACAACATCACCTTGGCTGTAGTTACATTGTTCTGCCAGGCAATATTTTTATTGTAGAAATTTTATCGTGTATTTTTCTGGGCAGTAAATTGCCTTAATAGCTGATAAATGTCTGGGTAGTGTGTACTTGGTCTCTTCAAAACCCCTTAGGAGTTTATAATCAATTTGAAACTTCTCAATGGACTACTCCCCTCAATCTACATTATCAGGCAAAACAGGAT
Organism: Chaetophractus vellerosus; assembly: GCA_004027955.1. Lineage (NCBI taxonomy): Eukaryota > Metazoa > Chordata > Mammalia > Cingulata > Chlamyphoridae > Chaetophractus > Chaetophractus vellerosus. Next base: position 7,068 of record PVKH010041088.1, read on the forward strand.
TTACCCAGAGAGTTCATGATTCTGGGTAATTTGGCAGATTGTTGCTACTGCTTGGAGTTAATATAAATGAAAACAAGATTAGATATCTATCAACCACAATAGTAGAAATTACTGAATCCACTGCTAGAGGTATAGCTGCACAGCAAGTCACTAGATTTATTAGCTAAACTTGTTTTAGGTAATAGCATTGCCAAACCTGATTACTTATTAGTTCAACAAGGAGACATTTTTGCCATTGCCAACACCACCTGTTGTAGTTGGGTACACACTTCTGAGCAATTTGAGACCCAACTGCATGAAATAATTAAACAAACCACATGGTTTATACAGGTAAGGTCTTCCACAGGGCCCTGATTTGACTACTTTGATTTCAGTTAGTTAAAATCATGGGGATTTGAGCATTTTATCACTCATAGTATTCATTATAGTCTCCCTGGTGCATTGTCTTCTCTCAAGAGTTTTGAATGTGTGCCCCCAGCCACTTGTGACCCAGAAAAATGATTTCTTTATATCTGGGGTAACATAAAAATGATGATCATGGAAAAACTGACAATCATGACCACCTATGAGCTGAACATAAAAACAATCTGCAAGTACTACTCCAAGACCTCAGGAAGTAACTGAAAATGGGCTCAACCCCTTAACTTTTGATCACAGCTCTCAATGGCAGAAAGCCAGGTCAAAATGGGGGTAACTGTTAAATAAATTAGGTAGGCTCTAGGTGGAGTCCTTCATGCTAAGCCCTACATCAGTGAACTGAAGCTTAACTTAGATCCTATCTCTTGTGTTTCTTTCCCCAGAACCTGAAACATAACAACCTGCCATAACTTGCCAACTTCTTTCCTCTCTTTCTTGCCCAGGAATCTTGATCTGTTCTGTTTTTGTGCAGAATTCTGTCCTCACCTCCTCTGATTTTTTGAAAATTCTCTTTTTCCTCACTCAGTGTTACATTTTCCTTATACTTTTCTTTTCTGGGACCCTCCAGTCTCACAACAGTTCAGTCTAACCCTCCCTGCCCTCCCCCCCTCCCCCATGTATGTTTTTCTCTGTGAGGCTTTTCTGCCAAAGGTTTCTTTCCTGGTAGGTTATCCTGCCTCTGGGAGTCAGATGGGGTCATTCCAGAAAGGTGGGGCCCTCCAGGAAAGTCTGTTTGGCAATTAGGGAGTTCCACCAACAGTAACTGGATTGAGTGAGTGCATCACTCAGCCACAGCCATTCACCTGCAGTTTTACTCCCTCCCCACCCCCAAACAGAGGACCTTTCGTTTTCAGCACTGCTCAGTAGTTTGTGTTCCACCCTGGGTCTCGGTGGACTTGGGTCTCTGTGCCTGGATATGCATAGGGTTCTAACTTAATGCTGTGAGTTCCTCTAAAATCTGTTTCCCCAGTGAGAGGGACCCAGGCTGCTTGCTGCCTCTGGAGAACTCCCAAGATTTGCGCCAGACACACTGAGAGGGAGGGGAAGAGGATCGCCAATAGATGGAAGTTTCCTACCTGATATTTTTCTCTTTTTTCAAGTCAGCATCTGTAGAGTCCTTCTCCAGTCTCTACCGTTCTCCAGAGTATCTGGGGAGGTTTTTTCAGGGGATGTGTTCCGTCGCCGTGTTGATGACGTCACCACTCCACCATTGATTTTTTTTTTAACTATTTCAACTTCAAAAATCAAACAATATGAACGTCCTTTGCCTGAAGCACACCTGCCCCCATGTATTCGGTACATACTTTGCCTTTCTCTTGTTTCTCAATAAACTCTTTTACCTGCCTCATAAAATAAATAATAAAATAAAATAAAATAAAATACAAAGGGCCTTACAAGTTATGGGAGCATTACTCTAAAAAATTCTGTCCAGGCACATTTATCTTATTTAACTCTAAAAAAAACTCAATTGTTTTTTCAATGTTCAGAAAGATACATAAATGGGCACAGATTGGTTAAATGACATGACCCAGGTCTCCTTGTTAATGAAGTAAATGAAGAAAGGATGCTTAATCATATTCATAGCTCATAAAACTAAACCCCAGATTATATTTTTTTACTTTTAGAATTGATATAATACCTTCTTTGTCTTTCCTATAAATTATTACAATATTATGGGTAAATTTATAAGTTACATTAGTTGTATCTTTTCAATTATCACCATATTCTTAACATCTTGTAGTAGAACACTTTTGTATTTATATTATTAGCCACAATCTTCATCTACCACAAAAATCACTATGCTATACATTCCCTAGATTTTTCTTTAGCTGTCTCTCAATTAATATTAACCTCCCTAGACTACCCCCTTTCAAGCACAACCCCATTTATAAATAAGCAGTATATATAGTACTCATTATATTGTGCTATCATCAACTCTATCCATTACAATATATTTACAATTGACCTTATTAAACATCCTACATATATTCAGTATCATCTCCCCTTCTTAACCAGCATTCTGTCTCCTACTAAACTATACTCTATAATTTAATTCCATAATTTTACTAACAGTGTTTAGTTCATATCAGTGAGAACACACAATATTTATCCTTTTGTGTCTATCTTATTTCTCTCAACATAATATCTTCAAGTTTCATCCATATTGTCATGTGCTTCCCCAGCTCTTTCTTCTTACAGTTGAATGGTATTCCATCTTATGTATATAACACAATTTTGTTTAGCCATTCATTGGTTGATAGGCACTTATGAGGCAGGCTATTTTAGGGAATGGGAAGTCTACTGGCAGAAAAACATGACCATGAAACACATCACAATGGAATCTGCCTGGAATCCACCTAAGGGAAAGACCCTCTACCAGAAGGCCACTAGAAGAATCCTATGAGAGCCCTGCCCACATTTAGAATGTGATTTTATCTGGGATCAAGGAGAAGCCCCAGATATTCTCAAGGGGCCTTATCATTGGGCCTCCCAGGGGGAATTGATGGGTGTGGTAATCAATCAAAACAGCAAACAGCTGGGAACCCTCCCCCAGATATTAACAAATGGGAGGAATAATTAATAGTTTATGAAGCAAGCACAGAAGCTAAATCGCCCCCTTTTTTCCCCCTTCTCTTCCTGGACCAGCCCACAAGTATACCTGGATTATAATCTGTAATTTTCTCCAATTTCTATTCTTGTTTCTCATTTCCTTAATAAACTACTGGCCTAACTAAAATGGCATGTTCTCAAATCTTTTATGTAACATAGTCAAGAACCTAGAGGAAATCCAGCAACACTTAGGTTTTTTCCATCTTTTAGCAATTGTGAGTAATGCTGCTATGAATACAGATATGCAAATATCTGACTTCATCCTTGCTTTCAGTCCTTCTGAATATATTCTTAGTAGCATTATTGCTGGGATATAGGGCAGTTCTATATTTAGCATTCCTGAGGAATGCCAAACCATTCTTCCACAGAGGCTGCACCATTTACATTCCCACCAGCAGTGAAGGAATGTTCTTACATCTCCACATCCTCTCTAGCACCCATAATTTTCTATTTTTTAAAAATAATGGGAACCAGCTGTGGCTCAATTGGTTGAGCTCTGGTTTACCACATGGGAGGCCTCAGGTTTGGTTCCTGGGGCCTCCTGGTGAAGGCAAGCTGCCCCGTGGTGAGCTGACTCAGCAGGATGACCCAGCAGGGGGAGATAAGCAGACACAGAAAAATGCAAAGCAGATGATCACAGTGAGCACAAGCAGCAAGGGGGAGGGGTATATAAATAAATAAATAATAAATTTTTAAAAAATAATTGTCATTCTGTAAGGCATGAAAGAGTATCTCACTGTACTTTTGCTCTGCATTATCATAATAGCTAGTGATGTCGAGCATCTTTTCATGAGCCTTTTGGCCTTTTGTACTTCTTTGGAAAAATGTCTATTCAAGTCTTTTGACTATTTTTTCTTTATTTTTAAAGAAGTTTTAGATTACATAAAAGTT
>PVKH010041089.1:0-10985 GCA_004027955.1 Chaetophractus vellerosus
GGAGTGCAGCCAGCCACCTGCGAACTGAAGCAGAGCCGGCCGTGAATGGAAGCAGAAGCTGCCTGCGCGGTGACCGGTCTAGGCACGTCGCCGCAACGGGGGAAGACAAAGCGGACAGAGAGGAACACAAGAATGGACACACAGCAAGAGCAAGCAGAAGGGGGGGGATGTAATAAATAAAAAAAAATCTTTTATAAAAAAAAGCAATTGTATAAAACAATATGTATATACTTGTATTATTAGGACCACAACATATAGAAATGTAATATATTTAGCAGTAACAATACAAAAGATTCAGGTGAGAATAAATCTGTTTTGGAGTAAGAAAATGACACCAAACAGTAACTCAATCCTCAGGAAGAAATGAAAAGTAGCAGATATGGAAAATAAGAAGGGGAACTTATGTGGCTCAAGCAGTTGAGCACCCGCCTCCCACATAAGATGTCCTGGGTTCAGTTCCCAGTGCCTCCTAAAGAAAACAAACAATGAGCAGACAACAAGCAAAAAAAAAAAAACGAGCAGACAATGAGCAACAAAGAATAAGCAGACAACAAGCAAAAATATTAAAAAACAAGCAAAAACAAAATGAGCAAACAATTAGCAAAGCAACAAGTAAACAGACAAGGGAACCAACTCAGGGGAGCCAATGTGGTTCAGTGGTTGAGTGCTGGCCTCCTGTAAACAAGGTCCTGGGCTCAATCGCCAGTACCTCAAAAGAAAAAAAAAATGGTTAATATAACAAACACTATGAATACATACTTGCTCTCCTTTTTTCTCTCAACTTCTTTAAAAGTAATAAAATTACAAAAACTAATATTTGTAACAACGTATTAACAATAATAGCACAGAGGGGGAAAAGTAATAGAACTATATAGGAATAACATTTTTATTTTTATTTATTTATTTATTTATTTTTAAGATTTATTTATTTTATTACATATCTCCCCTTCCCCCCTGCTGCGGGGACACGCCGAGACTGGTCACTGCGCAGGCGTGGCTTTCCCCACTTGTGGGCAGCTTCTGCTTCCATTCACAGCCGGCTTTCAGTTCACGGGTTGCTGGCTGCGCTCCATTCACAGGCTACCTGCCCTGCCCGTGGCGGCTTTCGCCCTGTCTGTGGCAGCTTTTTGCCCTGCCCACGGCGGCTCTGGCCCGCCCATGGCGGCTTGCCATTCTCAAGGCGGTCTGCCCGCTAGGAGAGGTCCCAGGAATCGAACCCAGGGCCTCCCATGTGGTATGCCGGTGCCCTATCCACTGGGCTATCCAGCCGGCCCCGGAATAACATTTTTAAATCTCACTGGAATTAAGTTAGTATAAATCTGAAGTTGATTCTGAGAAGTTAAGATATATGTAAGTCCTAAAGCAACCACTATGAGAATGACAAAAAAAAACAGTGAAAAAATCATTAAATGAATTAAAATGCTATGGTAGAAAATATTTGCTTAATTCAAAGAAAAAGCAATGAAGAGAACTAAAGGAGTAAATAAGACATGACATAACTAGAAACCAAAATGTAGAATAGCTGACGTAAATCTATTTCAACAATAAAAGTGAATGTGAAGGGAATAAACAATCCAGTTGTATTAGTGTTCTCCATGGAACGAGAACCAACACACACACATACACACACACACACTCATATATGTATGTGAGGGGATGGGCCACTTGTTCATGTAAATTTCTTGCGCCTTTAGGGTATGCTTGAGTCTGATCTTATATATACCACTTCCATTTGATTGTGGAGTGCTGCTGTGCATAGCCAAATTTATGGCTGGTTGGGTCAGACAATCCCAAGTTCATAATGGGCAACTCAGGTCTCCTGGTAACTTGGTGGCCCATGGTTAAATATTTGGTCACTTCACGGCCAATCCAGAATTAGTGAAAAAAAGAATGATGAAGGAGATAAATATCATTAAGACTTCATTTAGGACAAGGGCTTGATACTTGCCTGCCTTAAAAGAAATGTGATACACCCACAAAGCACCCTAGTTGTTTGGAAAGTGAACAATGCCTTAGATGTCTGTGGTATTGATTGAAAGCTGACAGACCCACTTCCATTTATATACAATGTTTCTTTTACTGGCCCCTAACATAGAATGTCTGAAAATTAAAAACTTAACTTGTCAGATGACAGTATTCAGAGTTCTGAATTTTCATCCTCCCCTATCCTAGTGTTTTCTAAGCATCATTTATGGATTACCTATAATAGAATCACCCAGAGAGATTGTTAAAATATGGGTCTACGTATAGGATAGATGGATCACTCTTCTTACTGAATGAGAATTTGGTGAATGTAGTCTGGGACCCTCTACTTTTAACAAGCTTCCAAAGTGATTTTGTTCACAAAATTTAAAAATTGCTGCTATTACAGACAGAGGTAGCTCTGGAAGTCAGATTTCTGACAAAACATTAAAAGGCATTAGGCAAAATAGATTATGAGTAAGCAAATTGCAAAAGAGGTAAATAAACAGTTATGTTTAATAATTATCTCTTTTATTTTCTAGTTTAATCCCTAAAAGTCAAAGAACTAAAGAACTCCTAACTGCAACTATTTCTACTTACTGTGTAACTATCAATGATTATTTTATTTTGAAGAATTTAGTAGACTAAGATATCTTCTACTCTTAAGTCCCAAATAAAATACTCAAATAATTATGAATCATTTTTATAATTTAATATTTTACATTTAAAAATCCATTAATTTAATATTCATTTGAAGCAATTATTAAATCTGTATTTGGACATCTAGTGGGAATGAAATTTTACATTTTTATATTAACCTCACAGATATGTTTTCTGATTATAAATAAAGAATTTAAGGGGTATATGGAAAGAAAAAATATTTCCATTAACATTATTATAAGTTATACCAAAATATCTATTAAATATTCCATATTTTTGTGAAATAAGGAGAAGATCATACAGATAAAGATGTTTTCAAGTAACTTCTGATTCTATTGATCTCTTAAATAATTAATGATTATAGCTAAAATCCCACTTTGGAAAAAAACAAACTGTGAGAATTGAGAATAAGATTTTATTTTGTAAAACAACAAAGTATGACAAATTATGGCATATACAGGAGCAACATTAACTAAATTTAGGTACATTAAAATTAGCTTACTCATCTTTGTTCTACCATCCCATACCAACAGAGAGCAATTTTAAGGGTATTAAAAAGTAGTAGCAAATTTCCAATATCATTTTTCTATGCTAATAGTAAAAATATCTAATTAATTCAGTCTTACTGCAGAACCTTCACAGAGAGATTCTGAACAGGGTGTTAATAAATAAATGCCTAGCTTCATAAAAGTGTCAGTGTGATCTATATATATGCACATGGCAGGCACAGGAAAACTGTGAAAGCCATAGGCCTGGGCCTTCAGCAACCCTGGAAATCACTCCTGCTTCACTCTCCAGATCATAACAGGACCAAAATGATTAAGTGGTAGCAGAATTCATGAAGGTTCTGAAAAAAAGATACAAGTAAAACTGCACAACATAACTATAACAGAGATAGAATGAAACAGTAAATTTAACATCATACCTGGGGCAAACACTAAATATTACATTGTAGGGTTCAGGTGATGGGAGATGAGAAAAGGTTCTATATCAAATGTAGCCATTTTAAAACTTAGCAAGTTTTTACATGGGGCATGTGTGGGTGGGGAGCATTATTCAAGTAAAATCATACAAATGACAAATTTATTAAAGACTTGCGTTATCTTGGAAAATAAAGTAATTAGTTTACTCTCATGCTGTATAAATAAAGTGTATACAAATCATACATAGTAACATTTTGTGGTGCACATTTCCAATTCACAAGGTATTTAAAATTTTCCTGGCTTAATGTCTTTTTGTGGCAGTTTGAAGATTTTATGGACTCCAAAAAATCCTGTTCTTAAAGCTAATCCATTCTTATGCATGTAAATCTACTGTAGGTGGGACTTTTTTATTAAATTATTTCAGTTAAGGGCCTTTGATTAGTTTGCATGGTCCAGGGTGAGTCTTAATCTTCTTACTGGAGTCCTTTATAAATGGAAGAATTAAGAGCTACAGATACAGAAAAAAGCTGCAGAGACAGAGAGGAAAACAGAAGCTGAAAGGAAGCCACCGTAGCAAAAAGCTGAAAGCAACAAGGTCCAGAGGAGAGGGGAGAAATGAGCCAACGCTGCCTTGTGCCTGATCACCCATAGCTGTAGCTCGGGGAGAAAGCATCTCCTGATGATGCCTTGTTTTGAACACTTTCATGGTCTGCAAACTAAGCTTTTAACCTAATAAATCCCCATTATAAATGCCAACCCATTTCTGGTATATTGCTCCCAGCAGCTCTTAGCAAACTAAAACACTTCTTTATGATGGAAATATTATAATTATATATGATGAGGGAACATGAAATTATGGAACTCAGGATATCATGTGAAAACCAGGAATTCTGAAGGGAAAAGGAAATGAGGCCAAAGGCTCTTCATAGATCCAAGGAGACAATGAGTAGTTTCTGGAACTCAGTTTTCAGCCCGTAGGTTTCAAGAGTATAGATCCAGGTCAGGACTTAGATCCCTAAAAGTAAATGTAGTGAACTGACCCATTTGGGTTTAATGCATAAAACCTTTGGTCCCAATGGGGGCTTAAGTAATATGTCCAGCTCTTCAGTCATACACATGTATGTATGACACCTGTGCAAATACCCAAAAGCAACACTTTTAGGTCTCATGGAAAAACAAAGAGGGGTCGAGCCTGAATACCTACCCCATTACTTGTGAGTATATGGTCTTGAAGAAAGCACCATTCTCTGACTGTGTTGGATTCTTACCTATAAATGCAGATGGCACTGCTCTCTCAACTTCATTGTAGTGGGTGCTTTCGTTGTTCCTTCCAGATCTTTACAGATCACTTATAGCAATTCTGTATGCAATTACCCTCACTTCAGTGTCCTTTTGCTTTTATTTCCAATAGCCCGAAGCAGGTACAACTCTTTAGAAAATTAACCTTGGTCTCCTAGAGCTGAAAGAGAGGCAGAAGTGCCTGAAAGATCCAGCCGTCCACCCTGCATGCTCACTCCTGGTGGCCCTGGCCAAGAACTGATGTTATAAGAATAGGAAAGTCCAACTCACTTGACTTTGCTTGAAATAAACTTTGTGATGGTAATCCTTATGTGTCAACTTGGCTAGGTTATGGTGTCCAGTTGTTTGATCAAACCCTGGCCTAGATGATGCTGTGCAGGTATTTTGGAGATAAGATTAGCATCCATAATCACTTATAGAAAAGGCATTGACGTATTCCTAACATAGCGAATGCAATGGGTAAAAATCCTGAGGTGGAAAGGAGCTTGTTAAATGCAAAGAGATGAAAAAAGGCGATATACAAAGTGACATAAACATTAGAATAAAGAAAAAAGTAATTTAGAATGAGACCAATTCTATCACTAATGAGCAATGATAAAAATGAAATAAAATAAAGAGTGCTTTACATAAACGTTATAAAGTACACCAAAAAGAGCAGGGGTTAGCTATTTTTTAATACATCCCAGAGAGCTGTAGAAGTCTTCCATATTTCAAAACAGCAAATTTAAAAATTCATTAATTTTATTAATCTATTAGTGGCAAGCTCTGTAATAATTGTTGGTTTTATAAAACAGAGTAAGCTATAGTCCTTTTGCTCAAAGATATATTAATAAGTGATATAGCTGAATAAATCTGCTATATACTGACCCTAAAATGTTTGTACTATGGAGCTACATCAAGAAGGAAGCAATTTGTTCGTCCTAGTGAAAGGGAAGTTTACCAGAAAGCCTTATCAGAGGTGGTAAAGATGAGCAGATGCTTGATTGATAATGTAGTATTGAATCATCTGGAAGAGGGAAGAGAGTTTTCCAGAAAGAAGAGATAGAATAGAAAAAATAAAATAAAATAAAATTGTTGGAAACCTACAAAATATGTAGGCAACTATGTCAGGTAGCTAAAGCATAGAGTGCATGAAGGAAGACAGCAAAAGTTTGGAAAGGCAGAATATAAAAGGGCATATTTTGCATTCTAAGGTGTTTGAGCATTGTTGTTTTGGTAAGTTGGAATTATAACATATTATTCTTAGGAAAATTAAAGGATCAATCATGTTTTAGAAAAGACAATTTTAGAAAAAAAATTCTGGTGTGAGTTTATGGAGTGAGTTGCAGTGGAAAGATGTTGACAGCAGGGAGCTTACTGAAGAGGCTATTATAATCCAGGCAAAAGATAATGAGCACCTAAACTAACCCAATGGCAAGTATATAGAAATACCTAGTAAGTGTTTGTTGACTGGCTTTCCAACTGTTAATGAATGAGGGGAATGAGGGATGCAGTTTGGCTTGAGTGTGTTGATTTAGAAAGGCATGTACCCCAAAGGAAGGCCTTCTAGAAGGCAGTTTAAATGTACCTCTTTTTTTTAAATAGAGAAATTATAGGTTTATAGAAATATCATGCAGAAAGTACAGAGTTCCTGTAACTCCCCTATATTAATACCTTGCATTAGTGTGATATCTTTGTTACAATTGATGAAATAATACTATTATGATTGTACTGTTAACTATATTCCATAGTTTATATTATGGTTCACTCTGTGTTGTACAGTTCTATGTTGTTGTTGTTTTTTAACTTTTATTCTAGTAACAAATATGCAACCTAAAATTTCCCCTTTTCAGCATGTTTAGATATATAATTTAGTACTGTTAATTATGTGCACAATGTGCTACCATCGCCACCAACTATTATCAAAATTCTTCCATCACTCCAAATAACTTCTTGTCAATTAGGCATGAATTACCCAACCCCCCCCCAGCCCTTGGTAACTTATATTCTAGTTTCTGAGTTTATGAATTTGCTTATTCTATTTATTTCATATCAGAGAGGAATGAAGTTCTAAATATGTCTATAACTGAGAGTACAACATCAGCATTAGAGAAAAACAGCTGAAGAGTGACATCATAGATGTGGATGAGGAGACCTGGTGAAGAATAATATGTTATGTCTCCAACTTACCAAAACAACAATGCTCAAACACCTTAGAATGCCAAATATGAAGTCAAATTAAGAATTAAGAAGTCAAATTCCATAAATGTGAAGAATGCACTAAATGGAAAGGAATTGACAATGTGAACTGTAGACTCATATATCAAAAAGTTTTTTGTGTGTGAAATAAAAGAGTGAATTAAACCTTAAAAGAGAAACAGTCCCAAGTGTTTACTTTTCAGGATGACGAAATTTACATATATTTGTAGGCTAAATGAAAGGAGTCAAAAGAGATAGAGAAATTGAAAGCATAAGGAGGGAAAAAAGAATATCAGTGGTTGCTTCTGAATAGGGAGAAAACCAACAGGAGTAAAGGGAAGGATACTGGATCTAGGGAAGAATCTTCTTATGTCTCTATGGAAAAGAGAAAGGAAGTAAAGATGAAACCCTTCATAAACTGCATCATTATTTTTGAAAGGATGTTCTGCAGAATTTACCTGGTGCAACAAGATATTCCATGGAAAAGAGAGATATATGAACAAACGAGTTTGGAAAATGCTGGATTAATGAAGAGTATGTGCTTTTCCTTAATGCAGAAGTGCTCAGAGCCTTTGGTCTAACCATTATGAATCTCCAAATTGGAAATCTTTTATGTAACTTTTCCAAAATTGTCAGTCTGCAGAATACTGTTGTCATGAAGCAACACATAGGATTATGAGTCCAAGAGTTCCTAATGCGGAACATGTTCATTTATCTGCTAATGTATAAGCTAATAGCACACATTTATATGCTACTTGTTATATGTTAACAGATACCTTGCTATTAGTCCTCTGTCTTCAGAGTCTATCAGCCTTCTATAATATGCAGTGTAACTATTATATATCTAAATAATTAGTAAGGAAATGAGAAAGTGGGCTTCTGAGAAAATATAGGCCCCTACCCCTAAATTTCTTATGCTGCTAACTGTAGATATTTCCAAAACAATATAGTACAAAGACGTTTGAAAATTAAATCCTGAATCATGTGGTACAAATCGTAATTCCCATAATTACACAAAGCACATAGAGATTAATCATGATGCTTGGCACTCAAGATAAGACTGTCTTACATCAGTACACTAAGGAATTAAACAATGAAGGAAGAAGTTTTATGCAACTCTGCCATTGGATGACTAAGAAGAATACTTTCTACTTTCTGCATATCTAGAGGAGTAAATTTTTGTAATCCATGAGGCTATATGGAAAGTACCAAACCATAAAAACACATGCTTTGAAAACTCTTCTACTATGCAGCACTCTAAAGAGAAAATTATTAAGACATGTTGAAAATGTATTAGAAAATAAATTGAAAAGATGTGGATAAAATATGAAAAGATTGAGGAAAAATTCTCCAAAGATATTATAGTTTATCATATTACTGATTGCTGGATAAAGAAAATATCTGGCATACTTATATGTGACTCCAAATGAATATTCCAAATAATCTGTAGAAAATGGTAAATGTATTTATCATTTTGGAAATAAAATTGTTTTTAATTTCTTCTAAATGTAATGAAAATTTCTGGAAATAGTATATATCGCTTCTATTCTGGCATTTAAAACAATTGCAAATAGTTTAAATGTAGCTCTACAATGTGGTAATTCTAACATATTTGTTCAGTCATTGAGATTGCAAAGGCAGAATCTCAGGGAATTCAATAGTTGCATTTTTAATTACTTTTAAAATCAGAATTAATTGAAAAACAATTCAATTGAAATGATATACTATTAAATCAACAGGACTATAAAGTACCATCTCGCCTAATTCTCCACATATAAATACCTATAGGTGCATTAAAGAAATATTTGGTTATGAGTTAAATTATTTTGGCAAACACAAGAAATACATTTCCACCTAAATTATGTCTCTTCTTTTGTGGCTTTTTATTTCAGTGAAATTCAACTCTTATGCAAGTAAAATGAGTTGGTACATGTAGCAGTTTGATATTGTTTATGAATTCCAAAAATAGATATTGGATTATGTTTGTAATCTGGTCTGTTCCTCTGGGCATATTAGATTATATTAGATTCAGAAGTTTCACTTTTAGTTGATTAAATAATGATCAAGGCTTTGATTGGACCACATCAGTAGGATGTTGAGTCCCCGCTCACAGAGAAACCACACTGCAGAGAAGGGAGGCTAGAGTTTTGATCCCGATGCCTAAGAAGTAAGCACACAGAGCAGGCTCCATTAGAGCCTGCAGAGGCCCCAGGAAGAGAAAGAAGCCGTTCGCCTTACAGTTTACAGCCAGCCTTGTGGCAAGAGCAGAGCAGCAGAGCCCGGAGAGAAATGAGCCCCAGAAGAGAGACAAGACTTGTCCTAGCCTGCAGCTGAGACTGGAAGAAGCTGGGACCACAGAACCTTAAGAGGAAGAAGGAGGCTGGACCCTTGCAGACGTTGGCAGCCATCTTGCTCCAACACATGGCAACAGACATTGGTGTGGGAAGTAACTTACCCTTTATGGCCTTGTGACTGTAAGCTTCTACCCCAAATAAATACCCTCTAAAAAAGCTAACAGACTTCTGGTATTTTGCATCAGCACCACTTTGGTTGACTAATACAGTACAATATTACTCAAATTTTACTAATTTATACAATGGTGTGAGTTAAGATACAATAACATTTTAATTTTAACCACTTTCAAATATACAATACAGTGGCATTAATTATTTTCATAATTTTGTTGTATATATGTTACCAGAATAAAATTTTTAAAAATACCTAGAACTGTAGAACACAAACAGTAAATCCTAATGTAAATGATGGACTACAGTTAATAGTATAATTATAATAATATTGTTTTAATTAACACAAAAGTTCCAAACTAACTCAAACTGTTAAATAAAAGGGAGGGGGAGAACTCTGTGTGTGTGTCTGTGTGTGGGGGGGGCGGTGATCTATGGGAACTTTGTGTTTTCTGCATGATTTTTTTGTAAGCCTACAGCTTCTCTAATAAACAAAAATACATTTTAGGGAGCCATGTGGCTCAAACAGTTGAGAGCCTGCTTCCCACGTGGGAGGTCCAGGGTTCGGCTCCCGGTGCCTCATAAAAACAAAACAAAAACAAACACCAAGCAAACAAACGAAAAAACCAACTCAGGGGAGCTGATGTAGCTCAGTGGCTGAGTGCCAGCTTTGCACATATGAGGTCCTACTTTCAATCCCTGGCCCCAATACCTCAAAAAAAGAAAAAAAAAAATTGTAAATGATATAACCACAATTTTAAAAAAGATGAAATGACAAATGTGAACTATGGATTTTCTGGGTTTTGTGAGTTTAAGTTAGAGCCTTCTCTAATTATTCATATACATTTATTTTAAAAAATCAAATAATAGATTTAAAACAAAGCAAGAATAATGTATTTGGAGATTATAAAAATCTACTCTTTCAGCTAGCCACCCTCATAAATAAGCATATTAAAAAGTTATATATATATATATATATATATATATATATATATATATAGTTTCCATTTGGTTATTACTTGGAATAAGAACTATACTTTAGAAATAATACCAAGTCTATTCAATTGCACAGTATCTACAATTCCTAGAAAACATGAAAAGGAAAATATTGCATAAAATCACATGCCCTTCCAAAATTACAACAAAAGTGGATACATAAAACATTCACAAGTTCATAGATTAATGAATAATAGGAGCCCCATGATGTCTAGGTCTACAGGTTTTGGTGGTCTTTATGTAAAAAATAAGTTTGCTTATTCAAGAAAAGGAAAATAAAAATATAATTTCTAAAATAACTAACATTCTTTGGACTTGAAGAGGATAGATTTTGCTGTGTTTTGTTTTTGTTTTTTTCGTTTCCATGGTACCATATTTGCTTCATCTCACTTTCTAGAAATACCCTTTAAAAAGTTTTACTCTGGGGCACCATAAAGGATGTAGAACTCTATCTATGTTGGTTCCCATTCCTACAAGTATCCTTTATTTTATTTTGGGTTTT
>PVKH010041090.1:0-10984 GCA_004027955.1 Chaetophractus vellerosus
AAAAAAAAAAAAAAAAAAAAAAAAAAAAAAAAAAAAAAAATGAACACACAGCAAGAGCAAGCAGAAAGGGGAGGGATATGTAACAACAACAACAACAAAAGTCAGGATGTTTCATATGAAATTCTGGATTCCTGGCATCTTCTGAAAAGTTAGAAGTGCTGGTGACACTGGGCCCACAGTTACCCAAAAGCACCACTGGAGTTGCAGGAGGGAAATCCCTGGGGATGGGTGGGGACATCTCCCGTTACCATCCATGCCCAAAAACCTACGAGCCTCTCATTTCTATATTTTGAAAATAATAACATTTGAACTTTCTGCCATTTCAGATTGAAGTTTATATTGGATTTACATCTTCTTTATGTATTAGATTGGTATCAGATTTCTTTATTGTAAATGGAATAAAAATAAATAATACCTGAAAACACAAGCTCTAATGTTGTCAACATTGTGAGATTTTTTTCCTTCAAATTCAGAACACTGCCACTAGACCCCGACTTTAATTTCCAGCATTACCATTTTCCTTTGAGAGGATTGCTCTGTCTCTACCTTTTAGAAAATAGTACTTTATGCATTTAATTCCCTCCTCTATGAAAAATATAAACCCAAACACTTCTTAAACAAATTGGCAAATGATAGCCGCCGTGTTCACTTCCCTGCAGTCCTTCCTCTTTCTTGGGGCAATAGTACCTGGATTCCCGAGGTGTTCTTTTTGGGAAATTACCCTTCCCCCACTCAGTCCAGATATGGGCAGATGACACAGGTCAGGACAATTAAGAGTTAGAGTGAGTGGTTCAGAGATGGACACAAGACCCAAAACATAGCCAATGAGAGTTGGCTCTGGATTTTTGCTATAATTAGTGGGGGAAAGAGGCTTCCCCTGTTGGTGGGTTGTTAATAAGACAGAGTGTAAGCTGGAGATGTTGGAGGCCATTTTTGCCACCACAATGGGGGAATTTGCCTGAGGAGGGGGGGTGGAAGCAAAGCAAGAAATGGAGAGAAACTAGAATGTGCTGTAAAATACACATTTGAGTATTTAATTTTAAATTAATTAAAAATAATGGGAGCAGATGTGGCTCAAGCAGTTGAGCACCAACCTCCCACATGGGAGGTCCCAGGTTCAGGTCCTGTTGCCTCCTATTGAAAAAACAAAATACAGACAATGAGCAAATAACAATGAGCAGACAACGAGCGGAGACAACGAGCAGACCATGAGTGCAGACAATGAGCAAAAACAATGAGCAAATGGATGAGGGAGCCATGGGGGGAAGGGGATAAATAAAATTTTAAATTCAGTTTCTCAGTTTCACTAGCCACATCTCAAGTATCCAGTAGCCACATGTGGCTAGGGACTACCATTTCAGCCAGTGCAAATACAGAATATTTCCATCGTGGCAGAAAGTTTGATTCTACCACACTGTTAGGCACTATCTGTGCCTGAAGGTCTAGCCCTGAATTTTTCGGTTCCATGAGCTAATAAATTCCTTTTTATTTATGCCCATTGGAATTGGGTTTATTCACAGTCCAAGGAATCCAAAGGCAGAAGCCTCCAATTAGCCTTCCCAAGTATATGAATCCATATATTGACTGGCCTCACCATTTACAGAGTTAGGTATCATTTGATTGTTTTCCTTCTATTTATCTCAGTGCCAGAAAAAATGATCACTGGGTCTAATCAAGCAAATGACACTCAAGAATACCAACACCATTTCACCATTTTCTATTGTTTCATTTCTTCATTTAGAAAACAATTGAAAATGTAGAACAACTGGATGTAGAAAACAGATTTCTTTCCCAAGCACCTGTTCATATTTTTTATCAACCTAAGAATAATTAGAATGGACAATACATTAAAATACAAGAATAGTTTTTCCATTAGAAAAGCAGTGTTTTGACATCACCAATATTGAAACATGGTACAATGAGGATATATCACATATATGGAATTCCTGCCCCAAAATGCATAACCTGAATCTAATTATGAGGAAACAAACTCAAATTGAGGGGCATTCTACAAAACAATTTGTCTTTACTCTTCAAAAACATCAATATTGGGGAACCGGCTGTAGCCCAATTGGTAGGGCGCTGGTTTACCACATGGGAGGCCCCGGGTTCGGTTCCTGGGGCCTCCTCGAGCGGTCAGACTGCCTTGAGAAGGCAAGCCGCGGGCAGGGCAAAGCCGCTGCAGGCAGGGCAAAGCCGCCGCGGGCAGGACAAGCTCCCACGAGCAGTCAGGCCGCCGCGCAGTGAGCTGACTTGGCGGGTCGCCGCAGCGGGGGGAGATGAGTGGACACAGAAGAATGCAAAGATGAACACAGCAAGAACAAGCAGAAAGGGTGGGATATATAATAAATAAATAAATAAATAAAACAAAAAACATCAATATTATGAAAGACAAAGAAAAGCTGAGGAACTGTTCCAAATTAAAGGAGATCAGAGACAACTAAATGTAATGCAGTATTCTAAGTTGAATCCTGGATTGGGGAGAGTGGGGGAAATTACTCTAAAGGACATTATGGGGACAAGTGTTGAAATTCTAGTATGGATTGTATATTAAATAATTGTACTGTATCAGTGTTATTTGTTTTTGTTTTTTTTTTAAAGATTTATTTATTTTATTACATATATCCCCCCCCCCCCCGCTGCGGTGACGCGCGGAGACTGGTCACTGCGCAGGTGCGGCTTTCCCCGCTTGTGGGCGGCTTCTGCTTCTATTCATGGCCGGCTCTCAGTTCGCGGGGGGCTGGCTGCGCTCCATTTGCGGGCGACCTGCCCTGCCCGTGGTGGCTTTGCCCTGTCCGTGGCAGTTTTTTGCCCTGCCCACAGCGGCTCTGGCCCGCCATGGCGGCTTGCCATTCTTAAGGCGGTCTGCCCGCTAGGAGAGGTCCCCGGGAACTGAACCCGGGGCCTCCCATGTGGTATGCCGACGCCCTATCCACTGGGCTATCCAGTTGGCCCCTGTATCAGTGTTATTTGAATGTGATAATTGAACTGTGGTTGTATAAGAGAATGTAGAAGACAATGTCATTTGTCTTAGGAAATATATGCTTTTTACAGCCTGTAAATGAAATGCAAACTCCATTGGATTTTTTTTTTTTTAGGAGGTACCAGGTATTGAACCCAGGACTTTGTACATGGGAAGCAGGCACTCAACAACTGAGCTATATTCACTCCCCCATCCACATTTTTTTCCCCACATTAACTTTTTTTTTTTAAACCTTTTCCATTCTTTTTTTTTTTGAATATCCCCCCCTTTCTGCTTGTTCTTGCTGTGTCCGTCTTTGCATTCTTCTGTGTCCGCTTGACTCCCCCCGCTGCGGGGACCCGCCGAGTCAGCTCACCGCGCGGTGGCCTGCCTGCTCACGGGGGCTTGCCCTGCCCGCCCGGCTTTGCCCCGCCTGTGGCGGCTTGCCTTCTCAAGGCGGTCTGCCTGCTCGTGGCAACCCTGGAAACCGAACCCGGGACCTCCCATGTGGTAAACCGGCACCCTACCAACTGGGCTACAGCCGGCCCCCGACATTAACTTTTAAAATAGTATTAATCTAAATCTTATTTGTTTTTAGGGAGAACTTGGTAGACTATTACATCCTAAGGACTTTTTGTTTCTTTACTATTAACTCTAATAAATTAGTTACCTTCTAATAGCGGCCAGACATCAACCCAAGGGCAGGAGTTTGGTTGTACATGCGCCTCTTGGGGGGAATGCAGACTTAATTTTGGTTTCCAAGGTATCTTTTTTGAACCCAAGTCGCTTGTAAATGATCTTACTACTTTTTGCTTTATCCTTCAGCTAACAGCCACCACTACCAAGTGATAAGCTTTCAAAAGATAAAGTCAAGACTCAATTTCTTAAAAGTAAGGGCACTCCCAAACTTGTTTAGAAGGCCCAGCTGCCAAGTGACTGACACATGCACCATCTAGAATTAAACTGTCCATCAATCCAAAAGATGGGAAAAATCAACAACAAAGTGTTTTTATTAGTTGCCGCTAAACATTAATTCAAGAACCTAAAGGCGTACAACCAGAAGAGCTTGTTTTTCTTTGTTTTTTTTCCTCAAAACCCAATTTATCAACAAGTTAAACCAGAACTGGAAACTTGGAAACAGCAAGCATGTAAGGGGCAAACAGTATTAGGATCATATGTTGGTGGCTAAAGGAATGTTTTCATTCCATACTCTTACTTCAGAGATGAATAACAAGGATGGGATGCAGCCAATCTGTAGCAATCAATAAGAATAATTTTATGTATGATGTCCAATTTGTAGTCAGAGGATTTCCAATCTGATTTTAAACTGAGGTGTGTGTGTGCCTAGGGGCAAGGTTCAGAAAGATTATCCTGCAAACTGGTTGGCAGGAGGTAGTGATCAACTAAGCCAATAACAGGGTGACTAATTTGGGATTAGACATAGCTCTGAAGCTGATTTTTTTTTTTTTTTTTTTGAGGTTCCAGGGCCGGGGATCGAACCGGGGACCTTGTGTGTGGGAAGCAGGTGCTCAACCGCTTGAGCTACATTGGTTCTCCTTAGACATAGCTCAGAAAGAGGGATTGTCTTTTCTCAGGACTTATAAAATTTCAGTATAAATTGAATTCAACCCATGTAGTCAATACTATATAAGACAATAATAAATAAGCATAACTAAGTGAATTTGAAGCTCAGAAGATGACAAACTGACATATTACAAACTACTTTCTCTTGTTTTAAATACTCTTGAGGGGCCGGCTGTAGCTCAATAGGTAGGGCCCCGGTTTACCACATGGGAGGCCCCGGGTTCGGTTCCTGGGGCCTCCTTGAGCGGGCAGACCGCCTTGAGAAGGCAAGCCGCCATGGGCAGGGCAAGCCCCCGTGAGCAGGCAAGGCTGCCACGCGGTGAGCTGACTCGGCGGGTCGCTGCAACGGTGGGGGAGACAAGCAGACACAGAAGAACACAAAAATGAACACAGCAAGAACAAGCAGAAAGGGGGGGATATAAAAAAAAAAAAGACCTTTAAAAAAAAAAAACTCTTGAGAAATGTTCAAAGATAATTTTGGGTGGGTGGTTATCATGTATAATGTGTCTCCACTATCAGAACAAGTACATTTTTACACCTTACAGCCCACAGCCATAGGCTTGTGAATAGTTGTAGCAAATTTATATATAATATCTTTTAACAATTAAGGGGGATGCTCCCCAGTGTAACAGAGTTAGATTCATTTACAGGTTCTCTAAACATGGCTTTTCTGCCCCTTTGCTTTGAACCCATAATATACTTGATAAATACATGTCCCAGAGACTTACATCTTTGGTCCATCCACGTGCCAGTTGAGCCCTGAATTTCAGCAGAGTTGCAACACCTACTCTCCAGTTCATTGGATTCACCCAGGACAACTAACAAGGAGATGATAATGGTCAACGCCCATCCCAAGGAACACTATATACAACTGCAAGCAAGACAGCTCCATCCATCTGCCCCATGGAATCTAAGCCCCCTCAATTAGAAGTGGGCATCGTCATCCCAAAATCCTCAAGATTGGGAATGAACAATGGACTAAAGTAGTCTTATTATTCTACTATAGAATTATTCTAGCAATGGAAGAACTCTTATTGATGTAAAGGCAGTGGCCACCACAGGTTGAGAGATGGGAGAGGGAAGAATAGGTATAATATGGGGGCATGTTCGGGACATTGGATTTGTCTTGCATGACACTGCAGTGACAGATACAGGCCATTCTATATTTTTGTCATAACTTTACAAAATTGTGCAGGACAGTGTAAACTGTAGTCCATGGTTAGTAGCAATGCTTCAATATGGGTTCATCAATTTTAACAACTGTACACTAATGAAGGATGTTGTTAATGTGGGAGAATGTGGGAGGGGGGAGGAGTGAGGCATATGGCAATCCCTTATACTTTTTATGTAACATGTATGTAATTTAAAGCTTCTTTAAAGATAAAAAAAATTAGTTATAAAAAAAGTTAAGGGAGCAGCAGATGTGGCTCAGGCAGTTGAGTGCCCACCTTCCACATGGGAGGTCTCAGTGCTCCTTAAAGAAGACACAACGAGCAGAAAAGGGAGCCATCGGTGGCGGGGGAGGGGGGGCGCAAGGGGAAATTAAGGAAGCAAGGATCTTGTTATAACTTAGCAATTTTCTCTCTACCCACTTGATAATAGTGCTTGGTAAATATCTGCTGGATAAATTTGCATATATTTTCAAACAAGAAAGTAGCCTTTATACAAGTCTATCTTTATTTGTAAAAAATAATATACAACTAAAGCTAATTTGGTTTTTAAAATCAAAGTTCATTTAGTGATAATGTACATTTTATAATAAAATTGTAGTAAAATACTGACATTTGATAGTTTAAACAAAGTATCATTCATGTAAAAATCATGTTGCAGTATGTAAAATTTAATTAGAAAATTCATAGTTCATAAAAGTACATATTTTGTCAATAGCTCATGAGAATGTTATAAATTTACTTATACAAAACAAAATTCACAGTTAGGCTTGACATTTAGTACTATAAGATTTTATGCTGAATCCAGATACTTTTAATAAAGTACACTGGAAATAACTGATTCAGACTACCAATGAATTGATGTTTTATTGTATAACCAAAATCTATTGGCTTTACAATATGTCTAGATCAATTATTTCACCAATAATTTAAATGACAAGATCCAGTTGAAAACCCCACTGACATACTCTTAGCAGGATAATTAAACGTACTAGCAGCTTTGATTTTCATTTTCATGAATACATACAAGATAAATTTGTATTTTACAATTAAAATTTGTACAAAAAAGCCAAGCCCTGAAGTTATTTTTTTTCCGAGAAAATTTTTTACGTTAAAACTATATTTAGAAAAAAAAGAAAGAGAGAGGTAGTATGTGAAAGTAGTTTTACTTAAAATGTTGAACCCCGGCACCACTTATATTATAAATGAAGTTTAACCTTCTACATACTAATGTTATCTTGCCATTCCAGAGTCAAATTTATAAGACTCACAGAATGTTAAAGCTGGAATGCCATTAAAAATAGTGGTATACAAATGGAAGAAGTTCAGTGAAATCCACAAAAACTACATTGTATTACATAATATTGTGCATTCAGTTAATAGTTTAGTGATAATATGTTTAGTGGTAATGTGAGCAAGACATATTTAAATATATTTTGAGTCAAGTGATCTTCATTTAATCAAGACTTTACTTCATATATTTTTACCATAATGAGAAATATCCTTCAAAACGGAGTCATTGATTCTTCATTGCTTGAATAGCACGCAATAGTTATAAAGGTATCCATAATAGCCCTACCATAAAATTAATTAATAAATAACTCTGGGAGAAATATCCATAAGCCAGAAGGAACTTATGTATTTCATAATATTCTTTTCTATATACAAGCATACCGTAGTACTTGTGCACATTGTACAATGTTACATATCAAAGAAATCGGGCAAAGAATGAAAGTTAGCAGCCTTACTCTTAACTTGTTCTACATGGAGGCACTAGAAAGTAATAAATAGCCTCATAAAATTATTAGTGATAAACTCTACCTGTCCAAGGTGAATACACATATTTTTCATAAAGTGTAGGCAGTGTTCCTTGAAATCCCATTAAAGACAACCCAGTTTTTTTTTGTATAAAAAAGTGCACAAGTTTGTCCTGTGTGTAAAAATCTCTTAGTTTGGGTGCATTTTTTAAAATCCAAAACAATTCACACTACTTGAATACATTAAGAGTATTAAAACACACCAACAACACACACACACACACACACACACACACAACAGGAATGTTTTCCTGTGAGTTTGGGAATGAGGGTAAGAATAGGTTAGAAGAGGTTAAAGGAGAGAGTCTCCCATATTACCCAAGTCAATGGAACTGCCTTTTAAAACAAATTTTGCCTATGTGGAATTAGTCTGTAAATATGTAAGCTAGAGGATGGACAAACACACATCAACTTCAACAACTGTTAAAAGGTTTCATCATTCAGGAACATAGCTTCAATGCTTTATAACATGGGATGCTAATTTTAAAAACAAATGGTTTGATTTCTTAGAAATTAAAAACAAATGCATTGCAGAAAATATTGTGTTACAATTAACAACAGTGAAACATTAAGAAACCAAAATAAAATATTGGGATCATAAGAGCTAAGGTCCCCAAGGTATCAAAACAGATACAATCAGACTTCTTCACATTAGAATTAAAAAAAAAAAAAAAAGTTAAAGGAAAAATTAACTGAGCTCTGCACAGCAGGTTAAATACGCAATCACTTCAAACAGAAATGATCTAGTCTTCTCATAGTTCTCAAAGTGTGCTCTAACATCCAGATTTCCACAAACAAAATAGCAGAAACATATAATTTCATTAGCAAAGGCCCCTTTGTTTTGGACTTAAATTCATCTCTGATCCACCAAAGTTTACATTAGCAATCATCAAACTACTGTTTTAATAACATTTGTGAGCTTGAAATATAATTTTTCTCATGCCTATTCCAAGTCACTGGTTCAGAGGTATATATGCTTTAAACTAGCCAAATTTACAAGTTCCCATGGCATCCTCACCCACAAAACATTCTGAGAATGGTTTCATAACGTTATGATTGTTCCATCTTCTTCTAAGAGTTTTTGATCTGGAACACATGTTTCAAATTCTGTGTTTGTGCCACTTGCTATGGGTGCCAAGTTCACTTCATTAGAAGGAATAAAACCGTTCTGTCCAGACTCAAAACTGAGTTCTATTTGTGTTGGTTCCAGGCTCTCAGTAGTAGGAACAGCTTTAGGAATCTGTTGTGGCACTCCATTATCTTCAATAATAATGTCATCGTCATCACTGTCCTCATCCTCTGGCTCCAAGCTCGGTTCGATCTGCTGTGGATAGCCAAGAAGGCTATTATCAATAGACTGGCCAGAGCTGCCGGAAGTCCGACTGTTCCTAACAACATTATTCCTCTGGTTTGCTGGTCTCACTGTTATGATGAGGTTGCGACTGTTTGCAATCATCATGTCTGTTACTTGATCAAGACTCTTCCCTGAGACTTCTATGCCATTAACTTCCAAGACTTCATCATTAACAGCTAATAGTCCTGTGCTTTGAGCCAGACCTCCTGGGACCAGTCTGGATATAAAGATCCCTGGGACCTTCTCTAAGCCATGTGGTGTTACCCTGACACTGGAGCCATCCCGGATATAGAATCCTAGGGGTTTCTCTGTGCCGTATTTGTAAAGACGAACCCTACGATGCGTTTCTGGGAGAATATCCACATCTATAATGGAAGACACAGGTCTGAAGTCTTGGGGCATACTAATGACTATATGTGGCTTTTTTCTATGGTTGTCAGGACGCAATACATTGGTTAAAACATTCTTCTTCTTTATTAGTGTGTCCGTACCAAAGGCACTGTAGTCTGCTTCTTCTGTTTAAAAAGAAAATAAAAATAATTATAGAAATGCTGTAAAAATACCATTTACCTGGAGTTGAATCTGTATAGAAAGGATAACTCAAATGTATTTGATACGTAAACAAACTAGTTATTAGCTTATTCTTAATTCATCATAATATAGTACAGTAATGAGATATGTTTATACCAGGGAAAAAACACTAGGTGGCCTTCTCAAGGACACACCACAAAATTATCAAATATTGAAGTTAAATTGGATAAAGCTCAATGACTATTAAAAATGTGTAGAAGAGTGGGAAGCGTACAACATGGGAGGCCCTGGATTTGGGTCCTGGTGCCTCCTAAAAGAAGACAAGCAGATGCCACCTCCCCCTGCAACAGAGCTAGATGCCATCTCCCGCCGCAGTGAGCTAGACTCTGCCCCTGCAGCAACAAGCAGATGCCACAAGCCAGCAGATGCCGCAGCCCACGGGGAGCGGATGTGGCTCAGCCCTTTGGACACTCGCCTCTCATGTGGGAGGTTCCGGGTTCCGTTCCCGGTGACTCCTGAAGGAGATAAGCAAACAATGAGCAGACAGTCAAGAGAACCATCTGGGGGAAAGGGGGGATACAGAAAAAAAAAAACATCTAGAAGAGCAATACTAGGCACTGGTACCTAATAAAGCATCAGTGGTAGGACTATACAATAACTACAGATTGGAAACACAAAGTACAGGTTAAAAAAGATTTGGAAGACACACTGAAGAGGGAAGTGGGATTGAGGAGACTAAGCAGAATCCAGTATGATCATTAACTATCTCCTTCACTGCTTTATTATTAGCATACAATAAACATTTGCAACAATACAAATCAGATTTCTTACTATGGGTGACAGTACAAAAAGTTTGGAAGAAATGTGTATGTTAATTACCCTAGTACAGTTCTCTCTAACAGAAAAAGTTACAGGATTTTACCTTTTCTGGAAAGAATTAACAAAACACTGAGTATAGCAAATGAAATTCTGATTTCTCATATAAACACATTCTTTAACCATCATTTTCAACAAGCTAAAGTGTATTTTTCCTTTACTTTGTTTAAAATACCTCCAATTTGCATGTTCTTCATATTCAACTCAATGACATGAAATGGGACACTTTTGGCCCCTAAGGTAAATCAAAAGAGCAAACACAAAGGGGCCGGCCCTACAGCCCAGTGGATAGGGTGCCAGTATACCACATGGGAGGCCCCAGGTTTGGTTCCCGGGGACCCCTCCTAGCGGGCAGACCGCCTTGAGAAGGGCAGACCGCCTTGAGAAGGGCAGACTGCTTTGAGAAAGGCAAGCCCCATGGGTGGGCAGAGCTGCCGTGGGCAGGGCAAAAAGCCGCCACGGGCAGGGCAGGTCGCCCGCGAGCGGAGCGCAGCCAGCCACCCGCGAACTGAAGCAGAGCCAGCTGTGAATGGAAGCAGAAGCCGCCCGCAAGCGGGGCAAAGCCGCCTGTGCGGTGACCGGTCTCGGCACGTCCCCGCAATGGGGGGGAGACAAAGCAGACAGAGAGGAACACAAGAATGGGCACACAGCAAGAGCAAGCAGAAAGGGGGGGGGGGGGGTGGAATGTAAT